>LVVM01004072.1:0-16220 GCA_001882365.1 Rhizopogon vesiculosus | reverse complement strand
GACACAGGTCACCTGGCAGTATTTGCAAGATACCAACCTTATCAGCGACATTATCTTGTCTTTGCACTGTCTCGTCATTTACCTTTATTGACGTCGAGCAGTTGACGACTACGAATTCCATACCACGATGAAACCGTTGAAAGCTACCGTGAACTGCGACATGGGGGAGGTAAGCAATATGATTGCAAGCACTTCGTTTATCGTGTTTACCGCTATACAAGGGTTTCTCTCTATACACCATGGTGTGTATTAGTTCACAATCGATGTTATCTCGTCTGTTTGAAGAGAGCGCCGAATAGGGAGATGACGAAGGTCTTATGAAGACAATACATTTAGCAAATATCGCCTGTGGATTCCATGCTTCGTTGAGTTCCATTATTAACACTATCTGCTCGTGCTATAACAGTCCTCCTCAGCGACTTTTCAGTAATGAATAAGACAGTCGCACTCGCAAAATCCAACAATGTCCTTGCGGGTGCCCACCCTTCCTTGCCCGATTTGCAAGGTTTTGGACGCCGCGAGATGGCGATTGAGCCGGTGAGCTAAGCCATTTCAGTTGGTGTTAATGTATTAGAACAATTTATGAGTTGCTAGGACGAGCTAGAATCCTGCTTTATCTATCAGGTCGGTGCACTGGACGGGTTCCTGAAACGCTATGGTCTTCCAATGAATCACGTACCCACTTTTCCCGCATCGATTTATATAGACCAGTAACTGGGGTAACCATAGATCAAACCCCATGGCTCGATTTATGGTCAGACGGCACGCTCCATTGACCTCGCGAGGGCAGTTGTAGGTGTCACAAAGGTCTTCAAAGCTAGTGCGGCCAGCCCTCAAGGTGTCGCCTTTATGGGACTCGCCGGAACAGCTCATCAACAAGCTGCAGCAGAGCTGGGCGTGCCGTTTATTGCAGGTCTGTCACTGTCGTACTCATTTGCATGACAGTGGGTGACGAGGAAAGTTCAGAATGGTTTGCTGACCTTGGTTACAACGACGAGGGAAAACTGTTGATCACAAAGTCAGTTCTTCTATCGTAGTCAGTCGATGCTTTCATTCACCGGCCTCTTGAACTCTAGGAAACATGATCCTGTACCCATCGAAGTCGTGCGTCAGCGGGTGAATACATTTCTCTGGCTATTACGATCACAGAGTTCGATCCCTCAGCGCTATGCTCATTTGATTGCAGGTACAAAACCTTCTACAGCAGCATAAAGTCACTACGGTCGGAGGCAAGTTGCTCGACATTGGAGCAAATGTAGGTGAGGTCTCAATATGCTGCCACTCCGATACTCCGGTGAGCATCTCTCCTTGCAATCGAATAGCGACAGGTGGTAATCCAGCTGTTTTTAGGGCGCGGTTCAAATTGCCCAAGCAGTCAAAGCCTTGGTAGACGAAAGCAACCAGGAAGCTGGTTATGTGTGAGCGGAATGGAGAATCTAATATGCCTATTTGAGCATGAGAACTGCTAGTCCAAGAATGCACGTTTTGACAGGCGATACTACAAGAGCAAAGATTAAATGCAATGGCGTCCACATAACTTAGTCATTCGTGTTTCCTGCTGTGGGGCACGACGCAAAATCTCCAATTGGTATTATATCAATCGCGGGGTGCACTCGGTTGTCCGGAACCCCATGTAAACTGTCAGACGTCAGATGGCAATGAAAGGCTACGAAATTATGCTGAAATTTAGTAGCTGTCGAAGTCGTTCGATGATCCGACACAATAGCACAGCCGAAGGACTTTGTTTTTACGTCAGGGTGGGTTCATCTGGGCCCTCGGAATCGATACCTTACATTGACATGGGCCTAGAACATGAGTACTAGTGTTGGAATCAAATAAAGTCTGCAGTATTCGACGTTACGGTGTGTAGTGAGTGTTAACGTGGCATTACCACCAAGTTTGAGATACAGTGTGCAAGAAACCTCGTCAAAAAATGAATGTGAGTGAGACCATAGAAATCATTCTAGAGTGCTGGGTATATGGTATATTTTAAACAGTAGCAGAGTCGAAAGGCACGTGAATGGAATGATTCATTTACCAGTGTGCAAGAGAAGTTGTGATATCGCGTCACGGCTTGTTGCGCTGGACGCTAGGCTCCCTGTCCGACGAATGCGAGGGAAACTCTCCTTCTTGATATTCTGAATTAGGGTCAACGTTCTGTCGCGAGGGCGCGTCTCTCGGGTCTTCCCAGACAGGATCATAGGCCGGAGGCAGTCTTCCAGATCCTGAACGTAAAAGTGTTGGAACAGCTCCTGCGTCCTCGTGCCTGAGTCCGATGGATGAACTTGCATTCCTAAGGAGATCCGATGATCTCTGGCTGCTTTCACTAACACTTGCGGCTAGTGCAGTAGTGGAACGTGATCTTGAGGAGAAGTTGCTCGACATTGGTAGATGACCCCCTTTGCGTGCACGCCCGAACCCGTACGAACTCCGGTTCCCTGATGTCGAGTCTGGTTTGATCGAGCATTGATATTCTTACTTTGACAGATAATGTATCCAAAGACTCACCAGGAACTGTATATGGCGAGATGACTTCTACTCCGGGTGCATAGAGATTATCCACATCCAATGGAACGCGGGCAAGCCTCCGTTGGCGCTTACGCCAGCGAAATCTTACCACTGCAATAGCAATGACTAGCGCAGCTACGCTGCCAATCACAGCACCTACGATTATGGAAATCTTGGAACTCTGCGCAGAATCCGCTGATGCAACGGTCGTAGTTTGGGAGGGGGCTGAGGGGGCTGAAGTGGTGATTGTAATATGGCTGGAGCTCAAGGTTGTGCTTGTTGTGCTGTTGCAGTTGGTATACATATTGTTGTTTGTTGCCGCTTCGTCCGCGACAGCAGTGTCCATGGTGTATACACTTGGTTCCGATTTTAGTGCATCAATAATCTTGTATGTCTGATTCACGTACTAGAACCTGTAATACGCGCCATCTGCATCGGTAACACGCTCGATGAGGTGGACACTCACCATGCCCCGTCATTCCAAAAGAGGTTGTATAAGAAATTAGCGAGTTTGATGTCTTTGTTGCAGACCGCCGATTGTATGTCAGTAGGAAGCCTACAGAAGAAACCGCCTAAATAACTAGCAAGTGGAACTAAGTACCACAGGACTTACGATTGATTCGTCCCTGGACTACAAAACGGTCCACTCGGGGAACGATACAACGCGTATGCACCAACACCTGAAGAATCAATCAATTTCTAACAATCTGATCAAAACTGCTGAAGTACTACCTGCGTCGATGCCCGCAACAGACCCGCCGACTACGTCCCATTGACAGCTTGGTGGTAAGTTAGCGCAGTGCTGCAAGAACTGATGAAATAAAGTGTACTTCATACACAGCATGCTTAGCGCCCATGATATGGAGTTACAGCAACAACTCTCTAGTCATGAATGTAAGCCTGACCGAGAGGAGAGGGACCTGATCGGGACGTACGCAATTGGTCGTCACATTGATCACCTGGAGTATTTGCTCGGAAGTTTGGGACTTGATCTTTAGATGGAGTGCTTCATATTTTATTTCATCTCTATGAACACAAAGGAAATCATACAACTGGGGTTGCATATTTGTCTGAGATTTTGATATGTCTCGCCTATTGAACCCGAGACGTCAAGAAAGGGCGAAAAAGAAGAAGAGTCTCACATGCTGTCTCTCCAACCGCATCGGTGTACCACTGTGTCATATTCCCTACACAAGTAGTGTTTCCTGCGGTTGTAAAGTCGATTAAATACACCAGCAGGACAACTGCGATGGTAGGAACGAGAATTCGAGGCATCTTAACTGACACTAGTTGCGAGTGTCGTTTGAAGAAAGTTTAAGTGGGAGGATGACTCGAAGCTGTACCATACTCCGCCATGCTATCTGTATCACCGACTTGGCACAAACTATTGTCAAGGCAATTCATGATGACGTTGTTTAATTTGTACTATGTATAGGCCTCAACCGTGGAGTCCACTTGCCTCGGAGGAAAACGCAGTCTACATCATACAATCCTGGAGCTACATTGTTGGACAGAGATCACCATCAGTTCCTCTAAGTCAGCGAGGTAGGAACCTTGTAAGAGTCGTGGTCAAGTCTAAGAATCAGGATCAGATGCAAAGTATGCTTCAGTTCAGGCCGAGACAACATTGGTCTGACTTTTAAAAATGCGGCGGCATTAATCGGCATGAGTCGTGACCTGACTGCGACGTGTAACCCGTCTGGAGCGTAAGTACCATCTGAACGCGTGCTGATTGTCATTGCTGTCGAAGATGGTGAGCACACATTTCTGACAAGACTGACAGTAGATAACAATGTATAGGTTGTTCTAGCAGCATCAATATGCACAAAAGGCGGGAAAGGCAAGTCCACCAACCTCCCCACCCATCTCCTACCGATCTCTTAATGCAACCCTACAGCCGTTCTCTCGCGCCAATTTCACCCCATGACACGCACCCACATCGAATCCCTCCTTGCCTCCTTCCCAAAGCTCATCCCTACAAACTCCCAACACACCTCCGTCGAAACTGCCCAAGTCCGCTATGTCTACCAGCCCCTCGAAGACCTCTACATCCTCCTCATCACTAACAAAGCTTCCAACATCCTACAGGATATCGATACCCTCCACTTATTCGCCCGTGTCGTGTCTGATATGTGCCGCACCGCTGATGAGCGTGAAATACAGAAACAGAGCTTTGAACTCCTTGGCGCGTTTGATGAGATCGTGAGCATGGGTTATCGGGAACAGGTCAATCTTATACAGGTTAGGAGCGTCCTGGAGATGGAAAGTCACGAGGAGAAGATTCAAGACATCATCGCGAGGGTCAGTTTACTGTACTCACACTCCTCCATCTCCCACTCATCTGGTAACAGAACAAAGAAGCAGAGGCCAAAGAAGAGCTCAAACGCCGTGCCCGTCAACTCGAGCTGCAGCGCCGTGAGCAGCAAAAGCGCGCTGTTGCCACAGGTGGTTCTGGGAGCTCATACCTCGGTGGTGGCATGTCCGGATACGCTCCCGTTCCTCAACGCTTCGATGCCCCGGAGATCTCTTCAGCGCGTACTGCATCACCCGCACCTGCGTCCAGTACCCGCGCTCCTCAGTTCAAGAGCAGCGGCATGAAGCTCGGCAGCAAAAAGACGAGACAAGCAGAGTTCCTGGATGCTCTCGGTGGAGATCTAGTCTCGGAGGAGTTATCTGGCCCTCCCACCCCTTCTCTACCCGAAACACCCCCAGTGTCAACTCAACCAAGAGGCACCCTGCCTTCCATCGCTGCCGAAAGGTGAGCCATCGTATCCGTCCCAATTCCCTAACTCATGTCTATCTATAGCATACATATCGTCATCAAGGAACAAATCTCCGTCTCCCTCATGCGTGAAGGCGGCGTAAAATCAATGGAGGTTAAGGGTGACATGAACCTTCAGGTTTCCGACCCCGCTTGCGCACACATCAAGCTCGCCCTCCCGCCTCACACCACCGATTTCGGCACTGACCTGCAATTCAAGCAGCACCCCAACGTCGCCAAGTTCGCCCCCGGTCAGGATCGTATCGTCGCGCTCAAGGACCCCTCCCGTGCCTTCCCTGTCGGGCAAGCCCTCGCCGTGCTCAAGTGGCGCTACGCAGGGCACGACGAGTCCCTGGTACCGCTATCCAGTAAGCACTCCACACGCACATGTCTTCTCATTTCCATGCTCACTTGCTCACCCCAAAGTCAACTGTTGGCCCTCCCCTTCAAACGACGGTACATGTGAGGTCAATATCGAATACGAGCTCGAAAACGAAAATGTTACCCTGCACGACGTCGTCATCTCCATCCCGCTCCCGTAAGTTTCCCTATTCGTCTACCTTCCCGAACGCTATACCTAAACTACCCATCTAGCGCCGGCTCCTACCCCAGCGTCACCACAGAGTCCAGTTGGGCCATCAATCCCGCCACGCACTCTCTCGACTGGTCTATCCCGCTCGTCTCCACCACAGCGCGCAGCGGCACGCTCGAATTCACCGTCGGCGGTGATGACGCGGGTACCTTCTTCCCTGTGCGCGTATCGTTTGTGGGCCAGGGGAGTATTGCTGGCATCGGAGTGGTTGGAGTGTCGAGGGTCGATGGTGGCGAGGACCCGGCGTTCTCGGTGGATACAGTCGTCACGGCGGAGGATTATCTTGTCATTTGAGTGCTTTGTCGTGTATTCTAAATTATAGGCCCAGTAAGGCGATGCGGTAGCTTAGTAGAATTCTACGACTTGAAGGTCTTATCAGTTATCCTAGGTATGAATCGTTTAAATTGCGATGACTATGCAGTCATAGGTGTGCCTCACCGTCACTGGTGATTAAATATATGTAAACGTGTCATCTTCCCCACTAATAATGACCTCACTTCAAGTTGCACTGAACTGTCTGCTGCCTTCCGTATTTTGAAGGTTCACCAGTGTTCATGACGTTGTCTTCCGACAGTATGCAGCGAGCATTGGACAGCTCTAAAGGTCACATCCTCTGGAATCCATTCATTTTTTCTAGTGCGACAGAGTGCGACAATCGGTCTCTCTTACGAGTTCAGGCGCCACGCTGTACCGCGGTCATATGTAAGTGATGCGATGCAGAGGCCCCCGGCTATATTACCATAGTCTCCCCTTGGCAAGGAAGACAGTCGTTCCTTCTCTACTAAGATATTGCTGTTCGCCATGGACCATGCTCACACTGGCTAAAGCGACACCATCAGATCAAATATTTTCGAAACAATGTTTAGGTTTCTCTCGGAAGTATCAACTCGAGATCATGATCATTAGCAGGTAGTGCCGTTGGCAGAACTCTGCCATACTGCCAATGGCAATTGCCGGCAGTTGGTCGAGGGTCTTTGGCAGAAGTCGGCAGAAGAAAAGTCAATGTCAACCTTATTTGTACTTTTATGAGCAAATGGTAGAATTTTGACAATTCGGACCAGTGTTCCTTGGACTTTATGCACGCTAACACCATAAATATGTTCTTGCCAGGGTCTAAGAGCTTTAAGGGCCGTTCCACTCGAAAATCATCACCGACGACTTGGTCCAAGCCGAAAAGGTCCGGAATTCATGTAACCATCACTCTTTCAAATGCAACTACTGTTCGGAGTTCAGACTGTAGAAGGCGCCGTGACGACAAACCTCTCAAACATATTCTCAACCGGAATGCTTGCCCCGCGGCCCGGATCGGTTAATGGGCTGTTGACATCAGAGGGTGTCGCATCAACGTAGCAATGTCAGGACAGGGCGGCAGAATGTTCTTTCACTATCGCATGACAACCACTGGATGGGTTTAAAAACTACAGTCGAGGGGGGAACAGGACCCTCCCTGTCATCATACGCCGCCAGTTAGCTTCACTCTTCACCATGAAGCTCAACGCCATCACCGGTAGCACTGGTCTCACTCTTGCTTCTCTCGTCGGATTTGTTCTAGCACATGGAACCTATACTCTCATCGAGGATATCGCTGGTGAAGGGTTTTATGACTCCTTCAACTTCGAGGCTATCCCCGACCCCACTCAGGGGCGTGTGTATGTCGGCCCAGCCCTATCGCGATCTATTCTTTTCCTTATTGAATAACAGGAATTATGTCAACGAAACAGTGGCCAAGGCGCTCAATTTGACCTTTGCTACGGACGAGACCTTCATCCTCCGTGCAGACGACTTCACAGTTCTAAACGCCAAAGGCGCGGGTCGAGATTCTGTCAGAATTCGATCCAACAACCAGTATACGACGCATGTTACTGTGTAAGTGATTCCCCGGGGATGTCTCAAATACTGATGGACGTCCATGATAGCTTTGATATGCAGCATATGCCCGAAGGATGCGGGTAAGCATCCTTGCATTCACTTAGGAATTCTGTTACTCACTTAGCTAACATAGAACGTGGCCTGTAAGTAAATGGCACCAATGGCGTAAGCTCATTTGTAACATATAATCAGGCTGTCTGGGAAACGAACGAATCTGATTGGCCTGACGGTGTTCGTGTTTTTTTTTTCGCCTCGCGCATAGGTTTACCTTGCTGAGCACATCTCTTTGTCAGGGTGAGGTCGATATCGTTGAGGGTGTCAACGACGTAGAGCCTAACCAGTCTACACTCCACACAAGCGACAGTTCGTACATGACAATCCTGATGACTGAGCAACATTTAATGCCTTCTTTCGCGTAGACTGCACCATCCCGCCTTTCACTACCCAGTTGGGGTATGTCTTGATCCATTCTTGCACCGAACCTGCCCAAATAACTATCTATTCAGAACGACGCTCTCTACCAATTGTTCCGCTGCATGTGAGATCACCATAGCCATGGCTGATTCCAACTTCGTGCTAAAATGAACAGTCGATTTTAATGAGGGATGTGCTGTGGAACTCGCTGGCAACAACAGTTATGGTCCAGCATTCAATCGCATTGGTGGAGGATGGTGCATTACCTTTTTTTTACGATGATTTCGCGGCTTACATTGTCTCCCGTAGGTATGCTATGGAGCGTACAAATCACTACATCAATGTATGGTTCTGGGCAAGATCCGACCCATTTGCTCCGGATGATGTAACTTGCGGCGCGTCGACTATCGACACCGGAAAATGGGTAACTCTCTTCGCACTCTTGCTCAATTCGTGGCTTACATGCAATTTGACCGCTAGGGAATTCCTGCTGCGCATTTCCCTAATACCCAATGTGATCTTGCGTCTCACTTTGGTCCCAATAACATTATCATCAACTTGACGTTTTGTGAGTCGAGCTTTGTGTTGTAGCGGTCTTGCGTATTTATGCAGCACGCAGGTGGCGCGAAAGCGGGTAACTCTACACTCTACACCGCTGCTGGATGCCCGTCGGACTGTGAGACATTCGTCAATGGTAAGTGCCCACTCGCGAACGTTCAGTACAACTGCGAACCACCTTGTAGATAACCCGAGTGCATTCGAAAACGCATACTTCCAGTTCTCGTCCATCAAAGTTTACGCATAAATATCACAGCAGAGGCTGTAAAAGTGTTGTGTAGAGGTACAGTAGATATGCTCATAATGCATAATGCATAATAGAAAATAAGAAATGATAGAGACTTATTTGCCCATATACCACCACTATGCATTATGAGCAGAGCCTGATGCACGACAAATCTACCATGATGCGTGATTTTATAAGTCCAAAGTCGGTTTGTTGTCGATTTTTATTGTCATTTTTTCCTTATGCATTATGAGCATATCTACTGTACTTTAATTTTCAGATAGAAATAGAATAGATCAGCCATACATCAGAACAACATAGTTTGACCACCCGAGTGCGTCCGTGGCATTCCGGTTCGCATCCTCGACGCAACGAGACTTGGAAAAATGACCGCAGAAAGTTGCAAGATTGCCTTTCAAAATGGTTATCGGTGCGTGCGTATCGCACGTCAGCCTCAGAGCCAAAAATTAGTTGTTTGTGGTTAAGTAGAATGATTCGGCGTGGTTCTACCGTAGCTACGAGAATGGAGGTCAAGTCGGCGTTGGCATCCAGCGAAGTTGCGTTAAGCGTGAGGATATTTTTATCAGTGAGCTCGAAGCTCCTGACAATCATTGACCGGGGACCTTTCACCTATCTGACACCCTCCAGTGTAGCCTCCAAGGTCTCCCACAGCGCTCATCATACGAGGGCTGCTATGAAAGATTCAATCCCGAATCTTGGATATTGTAAGTCTTGTACCTGCCTATTCGTCTGTACGGATTACGAGACGGGTACTATGTAGAATTTCGTGTTGCAGGTTACACAGCGACTCGGGGCAAAACGCACCACCTCTTTGAAACCACTGTACTAGGTAGACAGCTATGTATGCGGGTCGTGGTGCGCCACCGAGGTTACGGGTGACGGCATGTGATGAAGCTTTGTTTTAATCCGCTTATCTTAACGACTTCTGTGGCACAAATTTGTGCCTCTTCCCAAGCCCTCGCAGCCCCGACGTGTCATATCCAATAGCTTAGTATTCAACTGGATCTATGGACATGGCGAAGCTTGACGCGTTGGACTGCAGGAAGGAAGGCGCAGCGGCGTTATCTGGAATCCAGTGGACGTTGGTCAAGGAGCGGTGAAGTCTCAGAGGAGCCTACTTACACAAATATCAAACTGCAAATATGAGCAATATGGAAGCCGACGCCCTCCATGAGGGTCCTCTATACATAAGTACATTCGATCATAACAGTATGCAAAGCCACTACAGGAACAATCAAGAGGGAAGATCCATCTATATCGACATCCTACCAACAAACGAATATATGATCAAGTACTGTTGCTGAAGGTCACGAGTCTCCGGCGAATATCAGATAAGCGCTCTTTTCTTGTCGAGAGCATTACGCGTTTCTGAGTGATTGATGCATCTTCGCTGACCAACTCCTTCATGCGATCGGAGAAGTTGGACCCAGATGCAACATCAGTCAGTAGACTGACGAGAAGGCTCTGAGAAAGCTGTTTCGCCAGGGCATGATGGAGACCATGTTCGATCGTAAAAGGAATATGGTCGATGATACGCTGCTCAGAATGATAAAAAGCGTTGAAATGGAGGTGACAGGCGCAACTCACCTTATATGCAACGTGATAATATGCTCGAACATCAGCCATCACGATTAGCTCTTCCTCGAAAGAGTCAGGAGGCAACAGGCGCGAAAGATCTGAGACCTTCAGATTTGGATATCCTGCTTCTGCGAGAGCCATCAAAGCTTTGGCCTCGACCTCGGGCGTCACCACCGGCGAGGAAGGGTACCAAGGAGGGGCTAGAATGGGTATGGGAGCTACGCCCCACCCGGATGTGGGCTTTTCCTTTTCTGGATAGTCCAATACGCTGCACGACCCAAACGATTTGGCAACCTCTTGAACGCGCTGTTTGTTGGTCTTCAGCGGTTTGGGAGAGGGGTATTCTTTGAATTCTGGGACTGCTTTGACATAACTGTCCGTATCATCCTTCGATTCCCTCAACTCTGGAGTCTTGCTGCGAGCCTTTTGCGGAATAGGATTGCGAGCCTTGTACTGAATAGGATTGCGAGCCTTGTACTGAATAGGATTACTCCGAACTACCCTGTAGTGAGTCAGCCATTTTTCGCGGATTGTTTGAAGATAGTGCGTGTTCTGAGTATAGTGAGGAGTAGTCTCCAGATCCAGAGCTGTTTTGACGGCGTTTTGGGTGTGCGCCTTGCAGGTATTGACCTGAATCCTAATCAAATTGCTGACATCAAAGACTACTTGAGCGAACTTGAAGGCAATGTTGCTGAAAAGCCAACGCTTACCCGACGTAATCTTCAAGAACCCTGAAGCGTCCAAAATGGATGCTGATAAGATCGTCGATGACTTCAGCAAGCACATTATTGATAGCAGCGAGGCAGCGCTCAGACGGAGTAACCCAGAGTTTGGTGAACTGAGTGATTAGGTTCACCTTGGCCTGGTATGGCACGTTGTTCGGAAGCTCCCAACCGATCGCGCTTTATGAATGGTTGAGCTGCTGTTCAATTGCCATAAGAAAATACGAAAACATACTCCTTGATTATCTTGCGGACGTCGTTTATGCCTATCGCGCTAACTCCAGGAGCTCGCTTAGTAAGAATCATATCGCCCTCAATATCATCGAGTGGGACATATTCTTCCGGTTTTTCGAAGGGCCTAAAATCCGGAGCAGTACCACGTATCTCGCTCTTGAAAATAGCATAGAGAGCACGATTCCGCTGCGCAAGGCGTTTGTCCTCGTGACTACCATTCACAAAACTCTTAAAGACGTCGCAGAACGCGTTGACTCGTTCAAGGACCTCAATTTGCGGGTCATTTGTAAGTGGAAGAGGTAGTGCATCCAACTCCCTGTTACAATTTGCGAGGAGCCTATCCACATCTTCCCTGAGGCGCGGTAATCTACAACTGATGTGAGTGCGGTAGCACCGAAAGTGACAGGGCAGTCCACGCACGCTTCCTCGATCAACTGGATGAGCAGACGGCTGATATCGGAGACAAAACCCGGAATTCCAAATCGACGACGGTCGGCTACGTCCTTCCAGGGCGACGCTGTGTCGAAGTATTCGGCGGCAAGCCTTTGCGATTCAACACGAGAGAGACATCGTGCGCGTTCGGCATCATCCGGAAGACGCACACAATAGAATCCATGCCTCAGTTTGTGATCCTCCGAATAGCCCTCAATAATTTCTACCCATCTGCGGCGCTGGTTAATAGCTCCAGGACCAAGCGTGTCAGGCTTCGTAAGCACACCTGAAAAATAGTTAGTCCATTGAATCATACTGCACTAAAGGCGACCTGCCAATCGTTCGCTTTCCACTAGGGTCTGCTTCCCTGGCAAGAGTCATGGATTGCTGATTTTCCATATCATCTGCCACCGCATCTGTTAATTCAGGAGAAAAGGATTTTGCAGTTCATTCACGCACCACTCATTGGAATTGTGGTCAAGATGATGGTGTTCTCCTTCTTGGTGTAGTGTTCCGCCAAACCTTTGACCAACGCAACAGTGTCGGCTTCTTCGTTTTGTATCAAGCCTTCATCGACCGTCAGACATGTCACCTCAGACCCAGATCATGATGTACTTACCTGGTAGATCATAGAACGATAACTCAGTCGCGTCGGGGTCTTTAATCGAGACACACACGACGTTGCAGGAGAACTTCAGCGTATTTTTGGTGTCCTTGAGTTCCTCGATGGTCTTTGTATGGAAACTCGAAGAAGGAACGTGCGGGTTCAAAATGGCTGTCTGCGCACGACGCAACCAAATTTCAACCTCATTCCTGTCTGTAATCGTTCGGCCGAAGGGCACAATCATAGGCTTCTGTTCTCGGCCGTTATTGCTAACGCCTATTCGTAAGGTGATAGTGCAGGACCACGATGTGGCATCACTGGACATTGTGCATTCCATAGGGCATCTGTATATCGTAGCGTGAACGCGCCTTGCAGTAGCTGATAACAGCAGGCTCACCTCGTGCACGTCCCACTATCTCTTGGGACATTGATCTTTATCACCATGAAAAAACGGACAAAATGACAAAATATTGCTGACGCACCCCACTGACAGCCTCAACGAGTGAGCTTTTTCCCGCTAAAAATTCAAGTTGAGATCTGCGCTCGCTACGAAGCAAGGTGACCACAAACCGGATTGTCCACCAATTACGACTACGGCTGGCAAGTCGATCAGCGCGTCAGCACTGTAGGAACGTGAGCTATTTATACAATTAAATGCACCAACACCTACCCCATGGATCGGAGGTCAACCATCATTTCCATAAGCTCTCTACGCCTCCGGGCAGTCCGTGGTCGATATATCCACTTCAACCCATGTCTCGGGAGAGCTGACGGAACCAGGAAGCTCTGGAACAGACGTTCCATATGAAGACTGTGAGATTGATGTAACAGACTCGGATGTTACTCGTTTGCGTCTATTGCGAAGTAAATCCATGGTAGCTTGGATGTCAGAAGTGTACTACACACGACATCCGAACGACCTCTGTTTTTATAATCCAGAGGGCTTCGAAGTCTCGGACATGCTTATCAAAATATGGCCGCAACTGAGTAACTTTGGACCTACAGAAGCACACGTTTCAACACGACGGGCATCTTATTGTTCTGCATTGAGATTCCTATGCGATATTTAAATTGTCACAACCAATCACAGAAGATCTGCGCTGACTGTTTCGGCTGATTGGGTTGTTCTGGCGTTCTCTGACGTCAGAACCAGGTAAATCAGAGTCATCGGAAGACGGAGATGCACAGGATATTATCGTACATACACAGGGTCCCGTATTATGAACATACAAATGTGCTTCAAAAGTTGAAAAACGTTGAGGCCTCAAGGCTTCGAAGCTTCGAAGGACCTGGGGCCGGCCGCATCAGCAAAGTTGGTTTGGTCAAAGAGCGCTTCCAAACTGCTTTTTGACTCAACGTGTTTGGTTTAGGTCAGGAAAACATTTGTTTTTGGGTAAATTCGCATATGATATGCGCATAACGTCTCGTAATTCGCCAACTTTGTCATATCTACCACATATCTAGCATATTGTAGATTATCTATTATGTACATTTATGAATTAGACTCAGAGTTGAAGTGGAACGAAAAGACTTAGAGAAATCTTTGAACAACGTTCAACGTGATTACATTAGCAGTCATGTGCGTGTGGCTGGCCGCTGCACACTGTGAGTCTGTGGTTTCTGTGGAGTCTGTCGCTGGCTGCACAAGAACACGAATTCCGTACTTCCTGTGGCAAAAGTTGTAGTTTACTGATGTGTTCTGTTCCCATGGTGCATCACTTGTCAATGTCGTACGTGCTGAAGACGACAAAATCACTACCGTTAATATTTTACTATCATGGGTTTCTCACGTTCTACCCAATGAAGTGCACAGTGTACATGGCCCTCGACCAGTTCGTAACCACTTCCTCAAGGGGATTCTGTGTGGCAATGCATCCACCGCTTTCCATCTCACCAAGATGCCCGATTACAAATCTCTATCACTGGGAGATATTTGCACCAAATTTTCACTCCCCAACTTCGAGCATGCCCTCGCCGAGTTCATTCAATGTTCGTCTCGTGGCGAATACACTTCCTGGGACACCGATTGGGTAGTACCTGACGCCCGTAGGTGTCAGTGTCTGGCATTCTCCTAACGCACTCCTACTAGGCTTGTGGTGAACTCCCGTCAAAAATGAGAGCTGCAGCACTACTACTGGTAAGTTTCCCACCCTACCTGGCGGCGGAGATAGCGTTTGTGAATTCGAAGGAACGACACTACTAGTTTCGAACGTGTACAACTATACATTGGTCTGGAGAACCGCTGGGTCAACAAGGCTCAACAATGTACTCACTGGACTCATGGGTGATATGGACACCAGCACTGCCCGCATGCGTGATGAGGTTCTCAACTGGCTTACTGACCTTGTGTAAGGAATGGAACTCCCCTGACGACGGAATCCCTTTGTATCGCTTTGACGTGCCACTCCCTTTCTTTGCTTGACCATCCTTCGTAGATATAAAAGCCTGTCTGTCTTTACCGTACAACAAGTGAATTGACCCCCTCACTCATCCCTCATGATCGACCTATTCCCCTTCGAACTCGTATCTCTTGCGTCGTTTCTGCACCTCACGCAGTAACAACCCTACACTTGCTTACTGCTTTTGACCTCGAATCACCGTTGCTCCGAGTCACCCCGCCACCCGCCGAACTTATTGAGTTGTATAGTAAATGAAACAACAGGGCATCGGGAGAACTTCAATTTGCAAACCATATCATGTCGCCTTCATACCATATGACAAAGCCACCGTCACAGCATTCGGTTTGCCTCCCGACTCATGAGACCAGATAATCATCCAACTTGCGTACACAACCTTGCGTGGGGCTGAAGAGAGAGGAGTACATGATGCAGCGAATACAGGCAACTACTGTAAAGGCCAGGGCGAAGGTAATAAATAATCAGAATCATCATGCTACAACATCAATCGGACGCCTTTTCATCACAAACATAATCTACTATATGAACAACCAATTGCGCGATTTCTAGATCATCGCAGGTCAAGCAACACTACCAGCAAGTAGTGATCAAGCACTATTGCTGAAGGTCGTGAGTCTCCGGCGAATATCAGATAGGCGTTTTTTCCTTGTTGAGAGCATTGTACGTTTCTGGGTGATGGAAGGATCTTCGCTAACCAACTCATTCATACGCTCAGAGAAGTTGGGCCCAGATGCAACATCAGTCAGTAGGCTCGTGATAAGACTCTGCGAAAGCTGTTTCGCCAGGGCGTGGTGAAGACCATGCTCAATTGTGAGAGGAATATGGTCGATGACACGCTGCTTGAGGAATAAAACACCTTGAAGTGGAGCTGATGAATATAACTCACCTTATAGGCAACGTGATAATAAGCTCGAACATCAGCCATCACAACTAGCTCTTCCTCGAATGAGTCGGGAGGCAACAGACGCGCAAGATCCGATACCCGAATGTTTGGATATCCTGCTTCAGCAAGGCTCCTCAAAGCTTTGGCCTCGGGCGTCTCCACTGGCGAGTAAGACTTCTCGGTGACCAACGTGTAAGACTTCTCCATCGACGAGTAAATTGGTTTTGACTGCGCTGCCATATGCACCCCCGCCGAACGGGTGCGAATAGGAATGTCTTCAACTTCTTCGCACTCGGAGAATTCCTGAGCCTGATTAGCCTTGTATTGAGTAGGCCTAGTCCGAACTTTCTTGTAATGGGCCAGCCATTTCTCGCGGAGTGTTTGAAAATAGTGAGTGTTCT
>LVVM01004055.1:0-17667 GCA_001882365.1 Rhizopogon vesiculosus | reverse complement strand
GATTTTGGCATTCCATAGTGACAAATACCGACGACTTTATTTGGCGTATGGTAAAGGGATGTGTTCAGCTTGGCCTTGTTCCAGATATCAACAACACAGTGAACATGGTACCCGTAGACCATGTTGCTCGCTGCACTACTCTCGCTGCCCTAGAGCCCCTCCCGAATGCTGCGCAAAGCGTGCTGCACATCACTGCTCAGCCACCTCCGACGTTCAACAACATCCTCTCCTCGTTGGCCGAGTACGGGTTCTCTACGCAGCAATGCGAGTATCTCGTATGGCGTCGCAAGTTGGAACAGCACGTCATGGAGGTTCAGGATAACGCTCTTTTCCCCCTCCTTCATTTCGTCCTCGATGACTTACCGAGCAGCACAAAGGCTCCTGAGCTTAACGCCAGTAACACAACGGCACTACTTCGTTCGCAAGGGCAGCCATGTGCTTACACCGTTTCGGACGAGCTAATGGGGAAGTACCTCGCGTGGTTAGTGGGAGCGGGCTTCTTACCGCCGCCTACGTCCCCAGCGCCCAACAAGTCGTTGCCCAAGTTAGCTAATAATGGCGCCATCATCAAAGCTGCAGGTCGGAGTGGCGTTTGAATGGCATTTCTGGGTTGGACAGGCAACGATTGATCTTTTTAGTGTTTTCGTGAATGCGCAGCAGTATGTACCAAAGGATAGCGAGAAAGACCGCATTGTTGCGTCGTATGCTGAGATGATAAGACGGTTACAACTTTCACAAGTCGATACCCAGTGAGCATGTAAACTTACACCGGTCACTACAAGCCAGGGTGAGTCCATTCCCCAGGATTCCACTTGCATGCGCATCAGGAAAACCCTAACTTGCTTGGTTTGGGCTTGACCAACTTAGGCGTCTTTGCTAAGCTTCAGCCACACCTCGATGCTACTTCACATGTATATAACGCGACATAACTATGGTATAATGGCTTTCTATTTATCATAAGGATGCTAAGACCGTGTGATCTACCATATTCAACAATTTTATTTGAGGCATGAAGGAGTTGAAAAAATCATTGGTTCGCATTGAGACTGAGACAATTAAGCAGCCATTTAAGGAAGTTGCGGTTTTCCTGATGCGCGAGGAACGTATATGCGATGGCAGTACTTACTAGCGGTAGTCGAGGCTATGGGAACAACAATTTCACAACAGCGGGCACTCGTGTCAAATGGTGTTACTGTGATCCCGGTCCGATTTTCCACATTCAAATGCAACCTGTGGAACCTAAAATGCGCCTCGCGGGAGTCCGCGAGAGTTCGTAATTGTTACCCAACGCCCTGGATGCTCCTGGATGCTGATTCCGATCATATCGGTCCGCGACGATGTTGGAAAGGGCCGGAAACATATACATCACCTTACCGAAGCAATGTCAAGAAGGGTCAAGGCCAGGTCTATTCAAGTGCGTTCCAGTCTATTCCGTTGTCGGGAATATGTCAACTTTTCCTCGCGTCAATCTGCATGACACCACCGCTATCGTACTTAGACAATTTAAACCGTGACAACGTCATGATTCCAGCCTCTCGCTAGGTTTTGCTGTCTCGTTTCGCGACATGTTAATTGGCAACGCGCGAGCCTAGTATAATAATCCACTTGAAAGACTGGCAGAAAGACTTGGCAACGTCGCAAGCAACGACTTAGATTAGGATTGCAAGCTAACTCTGCAGTTGAAGCAGTCGTATTTGTTTAATTACGTGTCATAAATGGCGAACGTCCATTAACATTGATGGCAAACCAGCTGGTTGGTATTCAATAATATTCAATAATATTCGACTTTCATCCCACCGTAGATCTGACTAGATTTGACCGTGTCACTGGCCTTGCGCGGGTAGGAACCGAAATTTGGGAATGGAGTGTACTTGGCAAGATCTTGTAGGAGCTTGTAGGCCACCCACGTTGAGCTAGCTCCTTATAGAAGGAGCGATTCCAGATGATCCTCATCTTCTCCTTCTAGTTATTTAGTCGGTGACCCACTGTGATCGAACTGCTACCGCACTTGTGTACTGCGCCAGCACAACGAAAACCTTGCTGGCTCCAAGAAGCCAAGCAGGGTATTGAGGAGAACAAAAGGGAGCAAACCGGCAAGCAAGGTAAGTAATTATCGATTGCGGAAATTTCCTGATGCGGTGGAACTTATTCTGGACAATATGACTTTGCAAGCAAAGTAAACGACGCACACGACCATATTGATAGTCACATGCACAACCGGCTGGTTCATTCAAGGAGTTCCGACGTGAAAATGCAACTCTGTGGAAATGCCACACTGTGACTTAGACAATTTACTTGTTCATGCTCCTGCCAAGCAGCTTGGCTAGAAGAAGTCTAGGCTGTGGAAGAACATAGTATCGTGCTATGTGATTCCAGACAATAATCGGCCTGCTAACTTGACGGGTCGAGAGATGCCCAGACATATGTGGCAGGCTGGTAGCCATGCTATGAAAATATCGATCAGAAACTTTTAAATGCGACCCACTGGATTCCGTGGATATCAAAATCACCATGGATGCCACCGGACGCCACCGGACTCCGTGGACATCATTATTAAATCAACCTTGGTGGGTCATTGAAAAGAGCCCATCATGATTGTTCAAATGTTTTCCCCTGGCTAAACCGGTTGCCGCTGCTTCTAATCATAACCCCGTAGTAGTGCTTGACACACTCCTGCTGCCCTCTGCTCCCGCGAAGCAACGATCTCACTTAATTGAAATCCGATCGTGTGCGCTACTAATTATCATGATAATCCAAAGCACAGGAGTATGTTAACGATCTCAGTCTGTGATGATTATAGGAAATATGGTTTGTGTATCATGCTTTAAATTTCCTTAGGAAGTAGTTTTCTCGACAACCTACCATGATTGCCAGCTAGTGGGAGATAAATCTCCGAGGAATAAACGGGAAGAAGTCTGGATCCGGAAACGTTTAGCAGCCTTATAGGACCAACACTTGGATCAGGATAATCAGATTTTGAAGTGAGTCCTACCAGGTCCTATGTAGCGCTTCCCGGACCTCATGGATCGTCTTCTTATTAGTACCTTAAGCTTGCCCACATGTTGGCCTGTTCAAACCTGCTTACATAAGCTCATGTGACAGCGCTAAGTTGACAGTTTGGGCCTTGCTCCGGCGTCAACAAAACCGCCAACCTTAATGGTGCGAGGATCGGTCGGATCGGCTTGCTGGCTAAGAGAATTTATGATCGGAAAAGCTTACCCTTTTCTATTGCCTACGAGCGTTAATCAATTTGCGTGGTTTTGAAACTACTTAGAAAAGCCATGTCTGCGACTCTGCATGGATCGGACCTCTATTCGTTCCTCTCAGTTTTACTGGCCAGTTGCTCGAAAACGAAACGTCTGGGCCATTGAGCTCCACCTTTCACAGACCTTTTGTCATTAGTACCTCCGAGTCATCCCGCGCCTTGATCAGGAGCAGACCACATAGTATAATCGCATCCCGACGCACCTTGTTCTGAACTCACTCCTTTTATTACTACATGGCCCTGCATGTGGTACTAGACAGCGAAATGTCGGAGAAGTATTTTCGAGTAGCATCCATCTCCATTGCATTGTATGAGTGAGTTTTTATTTCTTTTATTTTATGACTGCAGTATCGTAATGGCGCGATATTCTGACCGGTATCTCCTTCAGTTATGTCATCACGCTCCCTGCAGAATGGCGGTTTTATCGAAGCCAATCATCGATTTTTCATCTCAGGTGTGCATATATACACGGGCATTCACGCGCCGCCACTGACACACTCGATCTTTATAGCCTGGCTTGCGTCTTATTCATACTCATACGGTACTTTTTCCCTGCCTTCAAACGACTTTCTTTCACTCACCTTCAATGCAGCTATGGTAGTATCCTGGTCATGACACTCGGCAATTACGGAATATTCTCCACCGGCTTTACCGAAGAAACTTGTCGACACTATCATCTCGCGCCTATCTGCTTTAAAGGTCTGACCTCCCTATACTCACCCACCAGGGCTGCATTGACCACGCTATAGTCATACAAACCATGATATCACAGGTCATCCTAGGCGTCAGGTATGTTCTGTCGATTTTTACGGGCTACGGCTATGTAGATGACATTCCATGTAGGACATTCAATATTGCAAGGAGGGATAGACGAATAGGAATTGCGCTGGTGCTACTATTCTTCGTTTCAGTTTCGGCAAGTTTTGCCATGCAAGCACAACCTCTTACTAACTGGTTTTAGCTGGAGTGGTTCACGAATTTGTTTCATCGGATCCGTAAGCTCTGGCCTGCATTTTAATCTTGCGTTTGTGTTGACATTAGAACCAACAGCTGTCGTTGTTAATGTACGTCGTATTCTTCGCACCGAAATCTTCACATGAACTGTCCCTTCTCAGGGAAAGTACGCTGTACCTTTACTACTGCGTTTTTCAGATTCTGAGACATAAGCCATAGCTGCACCACAGCAAATGCTGGCAAAGTGCTGACAGCCTGGTTATACTACCTCACATCGATGGTGTATGACCTTGTGGTGTTGATCATCTCCGCCGTGTATCTTTTGCGATACAACCCTGTTAGCAGCGGGTGCGCCTTTTCCCTCTCCATTATCTTATGAATCACCAAACCATAGTTAGACTAGGACGATTGATACGGGTGTAAGTTTCTCATCACTGGTAGAGTAAATGCATATCGCTCAATTTGCTCAGCCTGATATATGATGGTATTGGATATTTCGTCGTGCTGACAGGCAAGTACCCTCTGCTTGCGCCGGAGCGCCCTTTGACCAAAACCTCCCCCCAGCATCCAACATATTTAACATCGTTCTTTATCACACATCCGATATCGAAACTCAGGTAAGCAGGTTTATTTCACCATGAAGCTGATTGCGCTTACTTTGGCTATTAGTCCGCAGGGTAAGCTTCGCGCAGCCTCCGACGTTACGCAGATCTCTCAAACGGCTTCATTAGGGTATCAATGGGTTTTGCTGTAACATGGATCATGAGTCAACGAATCCTCATCCATCTACGAGGTGCGCACCACTCCAGAATTCAACTAGTCTTCCGCTGACGCTCACAATATTCATCGGTTCCGTTGCTCCTACCCCACCCATGGCACGCACGCAGAACTGTCGGAACTGGAAACCCGACGTGTAGACAACGCAGTCGTCCCGCGTCCCGCACAAACACAGCGGGATGGTTTGTCCCCTGTCCGATCCCGATTCGACTCCAAAACCCCCATTGATCCAGAATCTGCGCCGCCCACATCACCTGATCATGCTTACACCAGTGACCTGGAGCTGGACACACGCAAGCTTTCAGTGTCAGAAAAATATATGGACGGATCTCAGTATTCTAGTTCGTGGGATAACTTCCCTGACGGTAAAGTGAATAAGGGTGTAGTCTAACGTGTAACTCTGAGCGATATCTTACTTATGACCATACGACCTAATGCGCTGTCCATGTATATCCTTCGAATGAGTAAAATCCAAATCAATTCCACTAACATACAGCAGGAGGGAGACGGATTACGGGAACTGATATCCACAAGTCCGAGAGAAACAGAAACGTAGTTAATGACCATTGACTTGGAGGGTGGGACTACGCATCTTCCCGGGCAATCACGGAACCAGGCGGTAATGAAATACAAGTCACCTCATGAAGAGTTCCCAAATGAATGAACCCCTGCCGAACGCTGTAAAAACTGGAACCACGGCAAACCATAGCGGGCAGAAATGTTTTGGGGCCGATTCTGCCAAAACAAAACAAAAAGCAGAACGGCAGATGGCTGAATGGCTGAAATCGGCAAGCATTCTAGAGTTGTTCTTAGATAGTGGCAAAATTTATCTAAGCCACGTTGATGCGACATCCTCTGATGTCAACAGCGCATTTATTCTGCCCAAAGGAAATTGGTTGCAGTATCAAATAACAAAGTCAACGTTTATACCCAGAAGGTAGAATAGAAAGGGGAAAGCCTATTCCGAGAAGTGAGGTAGTTGAGAAGTGCCCCTTGGAGATCAACTTCCGCCACCTGCTGAATGACTATCGTGCCACCCTCAAAATTGACATCAGTCTTATGCGCGGGCAAAGCAAATGAGTGGTGTGAGTTGGCAAGAGATACGGACGTGTGTAAAATCAGCTTATCCTGGACGCAGAGCTTTGGGTTGTCAGGAACAACCAGCTCGCCCAGTCATCGACATAAATAGGAAATCATCACGTGATGGCGGCGAGTGAAGACAGAACATGCGCCAAGTCAGCTCGTGGGAGGGGTAATTTGCGTTGGACCGGCTTTGCATAACGTCATTTTGACACCAAAGTGCGAGCGCCGGTTTATATGCATGTAGGGATAAAATTCTTCGAGTTGACTACAGATTCCCGAAAGATAGTGGTCGGTAGAGCGAGGATTGATATGGGCAGCCATGAATATGACATAGAGTGTCGATTGTGGGATCCACAGAGAGGCGGTGAAGGTCGCAGAAAATCAAGTATGAATTGAGGACGAAAGAGCATGTATAGGCCGTCGAACAGTCAAGTGCCAAGCCCAAGGTTGAAGGGACGATCGTGAATGAGTCACTCTATCGACCACACAGCCCTAGAGGCTGTTTGGCCCCCGCAGTCAAGATAATCACTTTCCGCGCTACCCCTAGCGCATTCCGAGGTGGCTGAAAGGGAAGGACAAGTAGCCCAGGAGCGACGCGACAAGCATCGAGCGCACGCCAGCGAGAGAGATGATCTGCAACAGTATTATGTTCACCAGAAACATGAAATACACAAAAATCGACGTGGAAGGTGAGGTTAACAGGGAAATTTCCTATTCATGGAGGAGCACTTTTTTTGGAAGCTAGACGTAAATCATAATTCTGCTCAAAGGGCAGCTCAGGAGATTTTGCAAGGAACGAACAAGACGCCGCAGTGCTCCTGTTGAAGTCGAGCACCGCTAGCGACGCTCGTCGGAGTCCCAGCATGAATAGTTGGATTGGTGAAGGCCCCCAACGATCCCTTCCATACGTGAATCCTGAACCGGCGCTCTGCACCGAGGTCGCGAAATTGGGCGTCAATCGTCCCTTCGAGTTTGAAGGTTCATTATTTGTTAATAGACAAGCCGGTGTGACGAGAAGAGCCAGAGAGGGAAAGTGTAGATAGGCATGAAGGAGCGGTTGTCGAAGAGAATGCAGCCCGACCAATAACAGAGGTGAGTGCAGATGACAGCAGGAGTGGAAAAGCTAAGCTCAGTGTGGTTTCCGATACGATGTTAACGTGTTTGAGTACGTCAAATCGGGAGAGGAGGTACAGGATGAAGCTTGTAAGGGCCTAGGTACGTGGAAAGGGAGTAGGCATTTGCGAAGATATTTGTAATTATGTAAGAGAGCTTATTTGAACCTTTGCAAACACGCCATTGTGGTCCTGCGGGTACGGCCTCGCCACTCTTGAAGTCCTCTCTTCGGCAAGATGGGATGGTCGACATCGGCCTTAATAGGTTCGCATCTGTGAGTGTGGACCGCAAACCAGAGGGGAATTTGGCGGGAAGATGATTGATAGAAAGATAGTACATCTAGTTTGTGCTATTGGTGTGAGGAGTTGTTGTTGAATAACGCTGAATTTTCGCAATATCGTTTGTCATGGATCTGGTGCATGGAACGGTTCGTAGCTACCGGTAAGCCACCCAATCGCTTCTCAGAGAAGGGAGCCAAATTGCGACATAGCAACTATCGCTCGTCCTACATTCTTCAAGGAGACACCTCAAAAAACTTGAAGGGGATGGGACTTATTTTCCTCATGAGGCAAGTCGGACTCACCCGGGCCATGTACTGAACGCTTCCAGGCTTCTTTGCCTTGTACTTCCTAAACCTCGAGTTCCTAAGTCTTGTACTGCCTAAGCCATTATGTTCTACCTAAGCCTTGTACTTCTTAAGTGACCTCCTCTGATTTCTAAACCTTTTCGATTGTATCCGTCCGACTCTGTCGACGAAAGCTTCGCAAATTTATATCTCTACCTAGTCTCCCCTAGATAGACCCGGTATACGGTCTATAAGCCACTGGCCCCAGGCTCGTCATGAGCTTACCTCGTTCCCGCTTGTCCTCTCATTCCTCTCTAGACTATTATTATAGTTTCAATAGCCCGTCGTTCAATATGCCAGTGCCCCTTCCCATTAATTCTTTTGCAGTCGACACCACCCCATGGAAAGCCTACAACGCATGCCCCGGATTCGAGCATTGAGCTTCAGACTCATCGGCGCTAGTATACGCCAGAATCCTTGGTTATATGTTTATCCATGCATCTGTTCAAACTGGAAGATCTGAGATCACACTGCGGGTGAAAGTCTGGACTGTACCAACCATGACGCTCTCAAAATGATTGTCTTTGTGAGTACTTATCGAGGCTATTACAGCCTATGTAATTAGCGGACGATCCTGACATTTTTAAGCAGTGAAGTCTGCCAAAGACTCAACTCCTGTACCATCGCTTCACCCATCTACCTCGTCATTTGACGATCTCCAGAAGGCATTGAAACATGCACTTCAAGTCACTCCAAACGATCAACGGACTGCAAAAGCTAAAGTAAGTGCCCCACGTCTCGTCATCCTGGTATCAACCTGCTCATAATTATTTCATTCAGGCCCTTGCTCGTGATAAATATCGACGCATC
The DNA here is from genome assembly GCA_001882365.1 of Rhizopogon vesiculosus. Lineage (NCBI taxonomy): Eukaryota > Fungi > Basidiomycota > Agaricomycetes > Boletales > Rhizopogonaceae > Rhizopogon > Rhizopogon vesiculosus. Next base: position 9,040 of record LVVM01004055.1, on the reverse strand, counting down.
GTCACCGGGTGGTATGATATGGATAGTGTCGAAAATTTCCTGAAACACAAGCCAATATATTTCCTGCCTCCACAAATAAAGGTGTTATAGCCTGTAACAGGGATCCAAACGTACACAGGCTTTCTCGTTGCGTGCACAAGTCTGATTGCCCGTAATGCAGACCGAGTACGCTTCATCGGTGTGGGCTGTAGTTTATCGTTTCGGTGGAATCAAGGCTACCGAAGAACTTAATGGCTCCAATATCCACCGAGTTGGAGTGTTGTGACACTCGAGACACGTTCATTCTAAATTTGTCAGGCTCTATGGGATTCGAAGAGACGGTGTGTGATGTGATTAAAAGTGCAGAAGGAATAATCGGTGATTGATACAAAACCAGCGTGCTCCACAACACGTATCATGTTCGCAGCGTGCAGTTCCAGACACACGATCTTCCTACAACTATTATATTTACGACAGCTCACCCTTATCTCACCCTCTCGGACCCTCGATATCTCCGAGTCCATGCTACATGTGCGAAAGTCACTAATCTCTCCGGAGCAGGCGAGTGCATTGTCGGGATCATCACGGATATAGAAGATACCCTAGTTTTGGCGGCTGATAGATCCTCTGCAGAAATCATTAATTATGCTCTGATGCAAAGAAGTTTCTCGCTGTGCATCATTATTCAAATCAAATGCTAGAACTAGTTTGACATCGTTGCATTGGTGATCCAGAATGTACAACAGGAACAGGGTAGAAAGACGTTTTCACGTGCTATGACATTCTTCAAGTTTCACCGCGACCTGGCAACTTGGTCAAGAGGAAAGCTTATAAGTACTATGGCCCTTGACACGCTCTTGCAATAAATACGTTGAGATGAGACCAGTCTTGTTTCCCCCAACTTTATTATTACAGACGTTTGCCATTAACAAGTTAAGTTACCTCTCGTACCTGAAGTTAGCGGTCCGCATGTCACTATGTCATGATCAACTTAAGGCACTACATTTTTCAGGCGTCAACTTTTGAAATAGAGCATCATGATTATTCAAGAGCACATGCTCATCGACGGCATTCTACAATCAAGTGTGGGGGGACCTTTCTAGTGTCAACATGTCTGCTTACAAATTTTCATTTGCTATGTCAGAAACTTGACAGTTATCGGCCCTTGGTTGTATCCAGAGTCTGGATCTCGGCCAGATTGCCTCACTGGTTTGTACGAAAATTTAGCTAATCCGGGCCGATTTGCCTTTTCTTCGCGTGTCTTCAGTTAATTCATGAGATGGTGCCTGTATGTTTACCCCTTTCTTCAACCAAATCACGTAGGTTTGGTACCAATATATATAAAAGCAACGAGCATTCCTATATGTTCATTCTGCTTCTTCCTTCCCAATTGTCTCGCCTGGACACAGCGAACATTACATATTATACCCTCTTCTCAATTCATCAGGACCATCATATTATACCAGAAGCAACGCATCTTCATTTGAGTTCTCTCTTTCATCAGAAATGTTACAGCTCTTGGTCATAGACAGTGAAACATCGGAGAAGTATTTGCGAATAGCATCCGTCTCCATTGCTTTGTATGAGTGAGTCTTTTTCTTTTTTCTTTTTATTGGAACTGCGGTATTGTAATTCTCGCGGCGTTCTGACCGATTCATCCAGTTACATCCTCACACTTCCTGCAGAATGGCGGTTTTACCGAAGTCAATCGTCCATTTTCCATCTCAAGTATGTGTATGCATGCATGAGCATTCACGTGCTATCAATGACAAACTCATCAGTCTGGCCTGTATCTTATTCATCGCCATGCGGTATGCTTTGTCCTCTCCCTCATGACACTTCTTTTGCTCACATTCATGCAGCTATGTTAGTGTTGCGGTCCTGCTACTCAGTAACTACGGATTCTTCGCCACCGGCTTTACCGATGAAACCTGTAAACACTACCATATTCTAGCGCCTGTCTTCAAGGGTCTGTGCTCTTTGATAACCACGAGGACTCTATTGACCACGCTATAGTCATACAAATTATGATTTCACAGGCCATCCTAGGCGTCAGGTACGTTCTGTCGATTTTTATGGGCTATGAGCTGTACCAAGTTATGCATCGTGTAGGACGTTCAATATTGCAAAGAGAGGCAAGCGTGTAGGAATTTCTCTGTTGCTGCTATACGCCGTATCAACCGTGGTAGGCTCTTGCACACCCCCACATGATATCCTCTGATTACTCGTCTTAGCTGGAGTGGTTCACCAATGTCGTTGACCGGTACCGTGAGCTTTGGCCTGTATTTTGATCTTGGGTTCGTACTGACCTTCAAAACTAATAGCTGTTACTACTGATGTACGTCAGTCTTCCTCACAACAACATCTCACGTAAACAGCGTCGTTTTTATAGGGAAAGTAAGCTGCACCTTTACCACCATACTGTTCAACTCCTTAGGAAGCATAGCTGCATTTCAGGAAGTGCCAGCAAAACGATAGCGGCTTGGTTCTACTACCTCGCTGCGATGATGTATGACCTTGCAATGTTGGCGATTTCCACCACATATCTTCTGCGGTACAGTCCTCTCAGCAGCAGGTGCACTTTTTCTCTATCGTCTGTCTTCAGAGTCACTAAACTACTATCGTTAGACTCGAGCAACTGATTCGAGTGTAAGTCCCTTCACCGCTAGTACAAGAACGTCCGTTGCTCATCGAACTCAGTCTGATCTATGACGGCATTGGATTTTTCCTCGCGCTGACAGGCAAGTACGCCCTGCTTTTTTTTGTCGGGCACCTTCCTAAATCAACATTATCTCAGGGACGAACGTATTTAATCTCATCATTTATCACACGACCGGTGCCTCGACTCAGGTAAGTTGACTTAATTGATGCATGCAGTATCCATGGGAGTTTGGTGTGCTGATCTCGGCTCGCTCTTATTAGTCTGCAGGGTAAGCTTCGCAACTTAGTCTAACTTCAATGAGATCGCTTAGAAGGCATCATTAGGGCATCGCTAGGTTATGCCGTAACTTGGATCATGAGCCAACGGATCCTCATCCATCTACGAGGTGCGCGTTATTACATGGTTTGACTGCTCTTACGCTGACGCTCGCCATTTTCCGTTCCGTTGCTCTTGCTCACGCACACATAGAAATGAAAGAAAGCCGTCGCTTGGAAAACGTGGTCCTCGCACGTCCCGCGCGGAATGCCCTTTCCGGCCTCCACTCACATTTCGGATCTAAAAGTCCCATCGATGCAGACTTCGCCCACACAACGCCTCGCAACTTGAATCCAAACGACGTAGAGATGGATATACGCGTATGCGTGGAGCGCACGGTGATGGTAGACTGCATGGCCGAATCTGAGAATGGGAGTTCATACGGGAAACCTGCGGGCAAATGATTCTTAATGCAAATGTGAACGATAAACTTCAATACCCACTAGATATGCAATCTAGATCTCCATGCAAACGGATGTCCTTGGCAAGCAATTGACGGATGCAGTGAAACAATGGTATACGGCTATGGAAACAGGAACAATACAACGCAATGGAGGGCTACAGTCAAGGGGAATACGAATATTCATAAGTACGTTCGCTAGGATATATCCTAGGAGTCAAATAAATTAAACTACCGCTTCTGCAGACATGATCAACGATTCACTTTGCGGCTGACCCCTCAATCTCTTCCCCATCCAACTCAGCCCCCATGCGCCCGCTCGACCTAAGATCCATTGTGCGACACGCATGCCAGGCACAAGCCCTATCACATCACGCATATCCCATACGTCGCGGTGGTACGTTATCCTCCCCTGCTCGTTGAAGCTAAGACGGGTAAGGATAGGCAGCTGAAGATGCAGTGGCGATGGGACAGCAAATGGTGTACCGGGAACGGGGAGCGAGGGTATGCCTGGGAGGATCACCGACAGCTCGTGTATAGCTTCTGGCGAAGAGGCACGCAGAGATAGAGATTTGGGTATCTTAAAGCCTATATGCAGGTCTGGGAAAAGCAGGATGTTGAGCGTGTGCTCGACGATGCTCCTTTTGTGGCCGTCTGTGTGCTGTGAGGGGGCTATGGATAAGTGAAGGTGACAAGACATACCGAAGCTCTCGCTCTCGCTAAATTCTTCAACTTCGGACCAGATTCGCAGAACACGAAGCCATGGATCCGAATCACTAGGATCTGGGGGGTGGAAGGGGAGTATTGTGCGGAGTATTTTAGATGGCTTTGGGATGTCGATTACGGAGAATTGGCGTATGAGAGTGTGAATATCAGCAATAAGGGCACGGGATGTGGCAGTTATCAGCGGATTTTCGTAACTTTGGATATAGTCAGCATTATACAAGCACTATACACAAATTGATGGTATCCTTACACTAGACGTGAACATGAGCGAAAGCGAGAAATGTATCAAACAGCCACTGACCTGCACGAGACTCGTAGAAGAGCTCTGCGGTATCGAGAAAGCTTGTAGACAGCGAATTGTCGTATACAAAACCACAAACTTGATATGTGAGAGGGTTACATGAGACCATAGACAATTCTGAGGGCTGCAGCTGGGACATGATTTGTTGTGCAGAGGATGTACTGGGGTTGCTTGACGTGGGGAAAGGAACAGTGGACGTCATGTCAAACGATGACTGGTGGTTAATTGGAGGACAGGATGCTGATGCAGGCTGCTTGTCGTCGTGATGCGCCACGACGAGCAGCAGTGGTGAAATGACGGAAGGATCATTGCTTCAACGGGCCTTGGTCGAATTGCTTACATAACTGCTACCTAAAAAGTATTCCGTCATGTTTTGTTCCCGCCTCCGAAGCCGCCTATAGTAAAAGGGTAGCTATTTGAAATTTATACATATGTTTGTTGCGATGAAATCGGCACTGACTGGGAGGATCACGGTCTGCAGAACAGACTCTATGATAATGCATGTTGCGGTGTAACCCCTTTGGCCCGACCCCATGCATCAACGCATCATCCAGCAACTTGACCACAACGTTAGGAAGTGGCCCGCCCTCACTAGCAATGCTATCAACTGCAGTCATCAAAGGCAAACTACCCACTTTTCCATCAGATTATCCTCGAGTTTGTTGACGTTACGGGGCTGTTGCAATGGAAAGAGATTGGTATAAGTCGTCCAAAAGTCACTGGAAGTTGGAACCACTGAAAGCAAGCAGAGGATTTATGACACCGCCACTGCACATCATCGAATCTTGCAAACAGGCAAAAATTAAAATGACTAACTACGAGAATTCGTGGTTTTATCCAGAAGGAACCTGTGTCAGCTAGTCATGCGGGTATCAGCAAGTCTCAACACATCAACAGCCTCTACATGCAAGCGCTCGCTAACTGTCTTCTCCATTTTACTCATCTTCTTCGGGACCTTCCGAAAACCAAAGCTGACGCCACCGGTATATGACCTCTCTTCTCCATTTCCATCAGCTTTGAAGTGCTCCTCCGCTGTCCTGCAAATCCCCTCCAGAGTCGTGAATGGCCCATTATAACCAAGCCCTCCCTTTTCAGGTGGTAATCGAGCTCGGGAATCGTCGAAAATGAGGTGTACAGACGCGAGTGCGAACAAAGGGGGTTGTAGATTAATGACATCCCCACCAAGGTTAGGTACAAAATGAGCAAGAGCGCGTCTCACAGGCGACGAAGACATTGACAGGAACGCGCGCGAGAGGCAAAGGACCTCTATGATCTGTGATATGAAAAGCATGACCGTAGGCGACATATGGGTGAACGTGGTTTCAGGATCCAATGTCGTCAATGCTACGTATACGTCGTTGAATGTGACTGGCGGACCAGGATCTGTGATCGTAAACGCCTGACCACCAAGGTCAGGGTTGGGTCCTCCTCTTGCAGTTTCAAGGAGACGTGCTTCATAGCAGAGGTGTGCCAGAGCGCAGTTTTCCACGTAGACAAATGATTGCATGACGTTGCCAACCCAGGTAGGGTTGTGCTTGCGTATCAGGTAGGCACCGCATATCAAATCTCCACCGGGACCAAATACACCATTGCCGGGGCGAATACATCCCGTTCGCAGAGTCAAGTTCTCGCCAGATCGAGTTCTGTCGGCAGCTCTCACTGCTCTCTCTCCAAGGACCTTAGAAGCAGCGTAGTTTGAGAAGAAATGGTCGTGGTGTTTGGGAATGAGGTTGTCGTCGTCGTTAATTATTTGGGCAAAGTACTTGGGTTGGCTCTCCCAAGGCCAGAGCCAAAAACGAGAACGGCGGACAGAAATAGATCCAGACGAGGTATACATCAAGACCGTGACACCGATAGATCGTGCTGCATTGATCACATTCAGAGTACCTTCATGGTTGACTTTGGAAGAACGCGGAAGTAGTGCGAGATGACGCTCATAGAAGCGTATGCTGGCAGCGGTGTGGAAGACTGTGATCTCTGGCGTTGACTCTGAAGGGTCGCAGTCTGGCCACGGTGCCCGGAAAGCATCGTGCACCGCCTTCGCATTGGATATGTCCACTTGTAAAAAAGGAACGTGTGCAGCTAGGCCGGTAAGAAGATCTCGACGAGTCGGAGGGCGGATATCGAGGATCCTAATCTTTTTGGGATTCTCGCCACGTTGTAGGAGCTGTAGGATAATCCAGCCGCCCAAGAAGCCAGCCTATGAAATGCCAGTATCAGCATCAGAATGACGGGCACAGTTAAGCTATTTACACCACCAACGACGATATACCGACGCCCAGTTTTCGCTGGAAGCACCTCCTTTACTATTATCGGTGAGCCGCTAAGCTTTTCAGCAGTTTCGCGGACGACGTGCGGTGTGAACCGGTTGGGCGCAAACGCTCTGACTTCGGACGGAAGTTGGGATAATCCTTGGTCATTAAAGCGACCATAAATATATAGGACCAGCACGATCCCCGCCAGCGCGACGAAGAGAGATAACATGACTGGGAACGGGCGTGAGGCTAACTTGAGAAGTACATAGCCGATGAAGTTCAAGAATTCCAATATTCATTTCCGACGGGTCGCGCGAACTTCAAGTTTGTTTGGTTCCGAGTAAGCAGACCTACAGTCAACATATGACCGGTCACTGAAACAGCACTACTCATTGAAACACATCCTCATTTATTCAACAACGAAGCCTCGAGTAGTTCTGAATATATAAACATCTCATAAACCTTACCTATTGACAATATTTGAGGCAAAGTGTAAAAGAGTGGAAAATGTCAAAAACTAACGAAACGGGTGCCTGACGGGGACCCAATCATATGGTTCGGAATTTTTGCCTCGGAATCTTGGCTTGGCTCACTCGGATTTCACCAAAATATCACTCGCAACAAGTACAATACCACTGTAGCCACACGCACAACATGCTCTTGTCCAAATTTGAGTGTTGTAGCAAGTCCGGAAGTAACTATATCAATCAGCCCAGTAATTGCACTACTATTGGCTACCACCAGCTCGTGCATGACCACATTTCGTGTATCCTCCCATACTACATATTTTCTGCTACAAATCTTAAAGCTACTTCATGCATATCAAACAGTAACACCCAAGAACGTCCTACGAAGTTGAATGGACGTCTTCCGTTGAGAAATAAAAGAGATGGTTTCTACGTTGTGACATAGGCTTTTGTCACTCTCATTGTCACCTACCGAACAATATGCGTCGACGCACAGATTTGGATGCTTGGGGGGTTCAATGACACGCACTGGGAAGCGGAAAGTCCCTAAAGATCCAATCAAAGAGGCCCGCATCGAGGCCGCCATACATGACACCTTTTCGATAGCTTCCGGCGGAGTGCTGCCATAGCTCACAATGTATGTGCTCTTTCAACAGCTTTTGACACTTCATATTTCCTTCAGGTACCCACAGACCGTACGAGACCGTGCTTCTGGGAAACACGGCATTCGACATTCATTACTTAGCGAAGCGCAAGAAACTGTTTTGGTGGACTGGTGTCACCATAACTCGGACTCAGCAACCCCTCTCCTGTTGGAATAGGAACTTGCATCGGATAAGATGCGAGCGCAAAAGTTTACATACTTTGCTCTGAAACTAACCCTTCAATGTTCCTGTATTCAGCATTGATGGCACCATCAGCCAAAATAAAGGATGGAGGTATGGAATCGCCTGCAGTTGAGACATATTCAATTGTTGTGACCAGCTCTAAATTATTACTGTAGATACGATAGCGATCTTGATTGTCTTTTGAGAAGATGAAATTGGAATTGTCTCCATTTCGACCACCACCCATCTGGCACCCTTTCTCATCAACATTCCAGTTGTGCTCTGGCAGAATTCCATCGTGCTTCTGATTTAAGGCCACACACATGTCAAAGTACTCCGTGATAGTTGCCTTGTTGAAAATTTGTGTGCGTTTTGGATCAAGGCCTCGCGGTTTCGCCATAGGAACGCCCGGGTGACGAGAAATAAAGCGGCGGGCCCATTGCTTACCAGGGTAGACACCGACCATCTCAAGCACTCGACCATGGAGTGTGCGAGGATGGAGATGTGGTGATAAATCGCGATCCGAGTCCAAAGACGATCTATTCAACGCTCCTCTACTTGATCTAAATTATTCGTACTCATAGTACGTTTGCACCACAATAATGCCTACGAATCTTATACCGAGCGGCATGTGAAATCGGCTGGCGTGACTATGCTGCGACTTCCCGTGACATTTTCGTGACTGCACGAAAGGTGGTGTGCACGAACTGGTGGTAGCCAATAAGTATGTGTGCGCCATCAACCACAGCCCCGATGCAGAAACGTTACTCACTGTCGCAACGTGCCACTCAGACTGCCATCTACTTCGTGAGATAATCGCAATTTTTACCGATAACCTGGCAGTATTACAACGCACAAAGGTGAGTCATGACCAAATAGAAAGCAAACTGCACATGCTCACATTGCCGTTTCCCGTATACGTCAGACAAACAAGGCCATGGCAGCAATCTGTGTCATCTTTGCAATCAAGGTATCGGCCGTTGCATGCACTGACAGACACAGATGCTGTCAATGCAGCAAGGACGGCAAGAAAGAGAAGTGCATTCTTTGTTCGTGTGCGTGTTAGGGTTCGGGGAATTAGGGTCGGGAGTCTGATTGACTGGCAAAT
>LVVM01004050.1:1298-41777 GCA_001882365.1 Rhizopogon vesiculosus | reverse complement strand
TCGCTAATTCCGAACCGTAACCAATCGTCCACCATAATGTGTGTCCCCCTGTGTCCACTCACTGTTAATCACTTTTTGTCTGACAAACAGAGCCATTGTCTTGGGAGAATTAATTGCCACATCGTGACCTATCTGTGATATATGCCAGGACAGTGTCATAATGTGGAATGCCATGCCTTGATTGTTCTTCACAAGATTTCGAAGTCCGTACTACATATATAATGTATCGGTCAACATCATTCGAAAAGCCTGCAGCACTAATGACTTCCTGGATTCTCCCCGGGCGCGAGAATGCTCCAGCGATGCGATACAAAGCTATGCTACAAAGATCCTTTGCGTTCTCTCGAACGGTCAACCCTCGAAACTTGGAATTCCACTGGTACCCACTGTGGCACCAGACACTGTCCGATCTGGTCGCAGATGTCCCAAATTTAATTGTTGCACCACAGTATCCTGTCTGGTTTGTCCCACAAGATGACGAGGAGCATGAAGATGGCTCCAATGACCAGCAGGACAATAAAGATGATGACGAGGACGATGAAGATAATAACAACAAGGATGACGATGATGATGATGATGACGACGACGACGAGGGTGCCAATGATGACGAGGAGGACGATGAAGATGAAGACGATGATGTAGGAGAGCTTGCAGAAGTGTCTTTTGCCTTGACTGTTCCGGAGAAAGACGCCAAGGGTGTCCTGGTGGACTTTGCCATCATCAATGTTAGCGGACAGCCTCATGAAGGAGAAGAGAGCCGTTATGGCGGATGGAGGATTACTGGAGCAAATATCGGTCTTCTCGTCGAAGTTAAGAGGTTCGTGAGGAGGAATCTTGAGGGTGAAGAATTGGATGATGCGCTTGCAGCACGAATTTCAGAAGCTCATGATGATGTGGTCAAGCAAGCTGCATATATCTTTCTTCATGACCCAAACAAGGACTCTGTGTTGGCGATTGCAGCCGCAGGTAATTCATACTTACATGACCATGTGCACATCATGACCGTCATTTTGTAGGCCTGTGGTGGTGCACCACGAAAATTAATCGTGACGATGTCAAGGCCATGATGCACCGTTTCGCAGAAAAGGATCCCACCTATCAAGATGACGATGATGATGAAATTGGCTTTGTAGAGTTGGAGTGGAGCAGTCTGCTTCGCCTTGATGTTGCAGGGTCTAGTGACCGCTTGCGTACTATTTATAACAATTTGAAGGAAATCGGGGTGATGGAAATACCAATGGATGTTTGATACTACTGTAATAAGTACTCGATCGATCTCAAATCTAACAACGCTGTTGTCATGTTGAGCAAAATTTGCCAACAACCTTCTGTCATACTATACTGTACGGTCTATTCGTGACACCCTGCTATTTCGTGCGTCACGCAAACATCATGGATAGTCACCAATATCAGGTGACGTGAACATCATCATTAAAAGGTGCTACATATCGTGAATTACTGTTATTTTCGAGTAAAATGTTTTACTCGAAATTGGTATTGCAAGTACTTACCCTGGGAGACCTTGCAGACACTGCTATTTTCAACGTCTACGAAAGCAGCGGGGATCCTCTACTATCTAATAGTCTCATACTCTTGGTTGCTAAATGCCGCCAGCTTACCTCGGTGGCATTCCAGGACTCCCATGGCATATGCAGCTCATATGTTCGCATGAACGAGAAGAGCATTGTCAAACTCAATGTTCGACATGGGCAGCTTCAGCAGGGGATATTGATTCGTGACTTTTGCCGCTGTCGCACATAAAACACGATCTCCATCATTTCTCCATGGATTTCTTTTTCCACTTGGGATACAATAGTATAGTGTATAGAGGATGCCCACTGAAGTAGCTGAATAATTGCCGCAACATTGAGTGCTGTAGACGAAAATCACGAAATAGCAGGTCGTCACGAAATTCAAATAGACCGTACAGCATTGTAAAGATCAAACACGTACTCACATATCAGGATGTCGGACCCTGGTATGACAAGGAGTAGACACCGCTATCATCACCCAGTGAAGACAAAGGACAAGAGAGTGATGAGAGAGTGCAAGAGCGGGATAATCATAAGGCCAGAGAAGCTGAAAAGACCGCCATCGGATGAGTCTATAGACATGAGCACTCAGTCAGCGGCATGAACACTGACGAAAAACTCGCTGATTTGAACGAATCCGAATATGTACTGGAGTAACTTGTGAGCATCATGAGAGCCCTGTAGACTTACAGTCCATCCCTACAGTGTGCTATCGCAATTTGTTGCAATGTTGTTTGTTCAATGCTTCAATTCGTACCGGGCATGTGAGGGTGATGAAGGGTTGATGTTTCCAAAATCAACGTGATCGACGGGTAAAGGATTTTTTCCCCCTTCGGATGCAAACAAAGAGCGGTTACCTAAGCGTTGCATTCCTACCACGACTTGGAAGTACCTCCTTATCGAAACCTATCATTTTGTATTATCCTGACCCACACGCCAGATGAGTACGTGATCGCCAACTACAAAGGCATATACATGATGCGCATTATGCATGTATTGACCCTTCTTATACATTCGCCTCAGCCATGGCAGATGTCGAATATGCGATAACAAAGATACTATGTTAATAAACCTGCGACGAATCTGAACAGTACACCTGTTGAACTAACCATCACCACAGAAGCTATGAGCGAAAGGGTCTCCATCGCAGTCTTGGTTCATGAACAACCCTAGGCCTGTGCCCATGGATCCGTTGTTTTAGCCAGGCTACTACGGTCAATCGTGAAGTAGTATTGGAAAGATAGCCCAGGGGCGCAAGGATGGAAGAGAAGCACACGAACACCAAAACTATATTTGGTAGTCTCTGAAACCTATAGCTTATCGAAGAGGATGGTTGAGAGGCAGGGAGATCGTAGCACATGTATGCAGAAGTGCGCAAGGACAAAGAGTGTTGTAGACAGTTCATCTTCGAGACTGACTGAGATGAAGCTGCGCAGAGACGGCAGGGTCCAGAAGTGTGGCTAACCACGAAGCCCTCTTCATGTGGTAAGCTGCATGCTGTAGAGGCATTGCACCAACAACGCACCTCTAGATAAACCACCACGTTAGCGACAGATATGTTACTCTCGCTCTCTTCGTCAAATTTCCATTAAGTATACCAGGTGAAATACCCATAGATAAGCCAACATGAGGGACGGCAAGCAGCTAGCTGGTTCATTCGAGATCCTGTCCAGACATTTCAATCAGTCCAATATGTGACTTATCCACGCCGGGCGAAAATCGATAAGAGAAGAATGAGTAAGTGTGACGGGGGGCGGGATACGAGATACGGGATACGATATGGTCACAAGAAAAAAGTATCAGTGATGGTTCATGCTACAGCGGCGATGCGTGAAGCAGTGCGTAGGTACTAGGCACCAAGTTCCAAAAATATCGTGCAGAGGATTGCATGTCGTAGACAAACGACATCAATAACACACCTCGATGTTATACCACCGTTTCAGCGACAGGTAGGATGCTCTTGCTCTGCTCTTCACCTTCTTTAACTTCCGCCAAGGTAAACAAAACAAGGAATCTAGCGCAGCCTATAGAACGGCCCAACATGAAGGACAACAAGCAATTGGCTGGGCCACGTCGAGATACTATCGAGACGTTTGAAGGTCATGAGAATACCATCCTTGCCATTGCCACGTTTCCAGATGGCGAGAGAATAGCAACTGGGTCGAGGGATAAGACAATACGGATCTGGAGACTTGAGGATGGCAGGGAAACGAAGAAGTGGGGTGTGAAGATGATCATCGGTGCACTTGTCATCTCGAGAGACGGAAAACAGGTGGTTAGTTCCGAAGGACCAGAGTTAGGTGATGATGAAGATGATGATGAAGACAAAGTATTGTCCCGATTCTATCAGTGGCAGCTATGGGTGCGTGATGCTGAGACTGGGAGGGTCGTCGCAGGTCCATTGGATGGTCACACCAACAGTGTGTTTGCCTTGGATGTTTCGCTTGACGGCAGCATTCTCGCCAGCGGGTCAGCCGACCGTAGAGTCATTTTATGGGACACGACCACCTGGCGGAGGAATGGAGATCCTCTCCTGTGTGGCGCACCTATCGCTTGCGTCCGATTTTCTCCGGCCGGTCACGGTCAACTCGGCATTGCTACTGACAAATATATCCAAATATGGGCCTTGGACCGAAGGGAGCGTCTGGCTCAAATCAAGGGTCACACCAACTACAACGGCAGCTGTAACTTGTCGCTCTCCTGGACTCGTGATGGCGCTCGTCTCCTCTCAGCAGGAAATAATTATGATCCCGTCATCCGCTCTTGGGACACCTCCACTTGGGAACAGGTTGGAGATCCCTGGTCTGGCCATGATGCCGACCAGCACATCTATCGTATCATCTTGAATCCAGCGGGTACTCTTGTTGCATCAGCATCCAGCGACAATACCGTTCGCTTGTGGCAGCTTTCTACAGGCACAGAGGTGGCGCGGTACGAGCACTCGGACGACGTCCTTCGTGTTGCGTTCTCCGTGGATGGACGCTTTGTATTCAGTGGTGGCCTGGACAAGAAAATATCGCAATGGGAGATACCGGATGACCTCCTCACGACAGCGCGTGGTGATCCTCTGTCAGGAAGACTGAAGATTGAGACGACTAGTTTCAACTCCCCTCACAAGCACCAACGCCAGGCTAGTGCTGCGCGGGGCAAACAAAAAGCGCGTGTTTACATTTCGCAATCAATGTATATATTGACTGTTAACCAGAATCTAAAAAGCCATCTCGTGGTATGTGGTTTCATGATCACTACTTCTATGTTTCTTAGACACTTTTAGAAGGATATTTCTGTCCAGCATCGCAATATGGCGGACAGGCGCATTGACAGGTCTCGTCGAGAGATTACTCACTCTGAACATCAATCTTCCGGTGATGCGGACAGCCCTTCATCCACTGGTTTGCATGGTGTCAAGGACTTCTTCAATCGGATGCTACCGTCCTCAGACGCGAAGGGGAAGCAAAAAGAACGCAGGGCGGAAAGGGAGGCACCAGAACTCGTTGACGTTCCTCTCGGCCAAGCAACATATGTTTGTTATTTCCAATTCCTTTCAGTCCGTAAGTCATGACTACATTTATTACCAGGGCGACTATGTTGCTTCTGAGGAAGACGGCATACGACCATATGCACTCTTATTCTGCCTCAGCTGGTTCCAGAAAAAGGAGAAGAAGCCAGATCCACCGCCACAAGTCTACGACGTCGACCTCATGCAAGCCGAACAAGAGGATGACCTTCTTGATGTTCCCATACCTACCACCAGGTACAACAACTCATTCACTGTTAGACGGGTTACTGATGCAGTTTTGTAGGGCTCGAATTACAATTACCCAGCAGGAAGATATTGAATTGACACCAACGGCTAGCAAGTCTCAGCCAGAGGCAGGACCATCTTACCTTCCGGAGAATAATGGATACCCAGAGGCACAGTCTTCTTAGTTTTATCTCTCGAGCCGTGCAGCCCTTGCAGCGTCATACTTCATACAGCGTAGTTTTCCCTCGCTCCGACGACTATTCAAACTTAACATTTATTTTATACCCCACATTTTGCCCTTTAATTGCAACTCTCACTTGGCATGTATTGAATTTAACATTCCCTCATCGGCCTAATTCGATTCCGTTTATCTGCTTGAAATCGTCTCGCCACAACCACCGACGGCTGATCTCGAGAACCTCATAACGAGGTGTAGGCGTGGAAGGCATGCGCATACTGATCTGTATAATTGGATACATGCACTGAACCGATACGAGAAACGATCAGGGATAGCATGTCGACTTCTGGCACCCGGGAGATGTGTAACAACAGCTTACACTCATTCTAGTACTTAGGAGATTTCTTGAGGCTGTCGTTCAAGTTGTCGTCACATATGCGCCACACTCGAGAGGATCGTCTTTCAGGCGGTGGTGTCCCGGCTCCTATGAAATGACACGTCAGAATGTTCGCTGTCAGGGGAAGATCTAAAGCGATCACAACGATCCAAGGGACCTGCGACGACCCTCCTAGTCTCAGCATCACGCACCCATAGAGGCCAATCCGTCTTATCAGATATCGAACGTCAAAGTCAAAAACACATTTCATTGAGATACTTATGCAGGGCATCAATAATACATCATGGCACATTCTCGTTTTTCACTCGTTTTATTTATCCCGGGAGCGCAAACGCTTAGAGCTTGCTGCTGGAGAGACCCTCTGTGAACCTCTTCTCAGCCTCCTCGAAGTTGATGACGCTCCAAATAGCGTTCAGGTACTACGGGAAAAAATCATCCAATAAATAAAAGGCGCATCTCGCTCCAGCGAACAAATGACAACTCACATCAACCTTGACGTTGAGGTACTGGAGGTAGAAAGCATGCTCCCAGATGTCAACCCCGATGATAGGGACGAGAGTCAGGAGCGGGTCCTGGTTCGGGGTCGTAGCGAGCTCGAGGCGCTTGGTGGTGGGGTTCAAACCCTGATTTAACGCGATGAGCACGAGCACGACCAATGTTTCGTAGTAGCCGAAGAGAAAAGAACTTACGAGCCAGCCCCATCCAGAACCCTGGATACCAGCGGTGGTAGCATTGAACTCCTTCTTGAGCGCATCGAGCGATCCGAAGGTCTGGTCGATGGCATCTTTGAGGGGACCAGCTTTCAGGGTACCACCGGTACCCTTGCCCTCGCTGGAGGCGGGCGCGAGGTTCTTCCAGAAGAGAGAGTGGTTGATGTGTCCTGTGAGTCATAAGTAAGCGAAATGGATAACGTGAGATGGCGATCGATGACGATAAGATAACGACAACTCCTGTGACGCGATCGCTCTGGGATATGAAAACTTACCACCACCGTTGAACTTGAGGGCTGCCTGGAGGGCAATGCGCTCTTTGGGGGTGGAGCTCTTTGCGTAGCTGGCCTCAGCGGCATTAAGAGCATTCACGTAAGTTTGATGGTGCTTCTTGTGATGAAGCTCCATGATCTGCCTCGAGATATAAGGCTCGAGAGCATCATAGGAGTATGGGAGATCGGGGAGAGTGTGTTGAGACATGGCTAATAGAGACGATTGTTAGTGAGGTGGTTGTGGTGATTCAAGAGAGTGGGAATTTGATAGGAGTGTTGGATGGGCTGATATCATCCATTTATCTCAGTTGTCAGCTGTTTACCACGCATACGCATCATACCTGATGCTGATCAAGCACCACGACTAGTGCTAGCTAATCTTGTCATGCACCCTGCAGCATATAATTGTACAGATTGCGATGGTTTCAGATATTCGCATATGTACTAGTGCTACACAAAATAATAATGGCCTTAAAACACAGAAACCACACGACAAGATACACTCAAACCCATGCAAAAATTCCATCAATAATCAGACAACGGGAGGACTTTTCCTAGATTATTCATGAATCAGCACCGCCCAAAATAGAAACGAGGGCCTGCGGACATACCAATATTAGCATAAGGGCTTCTCTTGCGGCCTCCGAGCATATCTACATCACCACTTTCAAAGAACGAGTATCCAGCTAATCACCCACAAGCGTTAACAATATCCAAACCGACGAAAACTAAAATGTAATGGCTTACGCATAGTGTCTTCATACTCGCTGCCCGACTCGTCCGACCCGTTACCATAACCATTATTGATCGGCCGACCAGTCTTGGAGTCACGCAGGATGCCAGCGTGATCTACAAAAGGCGCAGGGCGTTCATTCGCAGAGCGATGGAGCTGAATCAAGGTGCGTTGAACTTCCAGCAGATAGCCTCGAAGGGTATCCAGGAATCGACGCGTCTGCAGATGCTTCGACGAAGCGACACTGAGTGAAACGTCAATGTCAATGACTCGGTCACTGAAAAGGTCAGGGTAAGGCGTACACGCTTATCCCGTCCTCTTTGATGATATATCCGATACCATAACCATCGGCGGCGACGGGCCCGAAGCCGAACAAGCGCAGTGCAGGGTTTCCGCAGTTTGAAGTGGACATGATGGAGGTGTTTAGCAGATTCCAGCCTGGGTCGGCAAAAATCGCTGGGAGACTCTTCTGAGCCGGAGTGTTGTTGGGGATCGGATCGTCAGGAGACGGGTCCAAGTTTCCTGCTATCTGGCGCTGGTGCAAGCAGTATAATGCATACAAGTGTCTGCACCCAGTTGTCAGTACTGAAATCATAGGTGCATTGAACAAGATAGCTGACCTGTCTTGGCCCAAACCTTGACTACACTCCTTCGTAAGTTGTACGTGCCGCTCGCAAGCCTTGCGCAATTTACGGATCTTCTCGTCGGGCGAACACTCTGAAAAGAATGCCTACAGATACAGACAAGTCAGCAAGTAAGGAAAAGGGGGCCTAATTGTCAGATGGAGGCGTGCCTTCGTGAAATCAACGCTCTGCGGTTGCACTGTGCGGATCGCTTCAGTCCTCCCGTGAAGAAAGGCCTTCGTCATCGCAGGTTCATAAGTACATTCCGTTCTCCCTATCGCAGCGTCAACGTCATATGTCCGAAAAAAAACGGATATGCTAACCATAAAGTCCGAAGTACGCCGCCTGGAAAGCCATCTGCACAAACGCATCGGGACTGAAACCATGACTCGTGATGAAATTCTTTCCATAGCCCTTGAACTCGAGCGCCTGGCAGTCATTCTGACATATCAAATCACTGAGCCGCGTCTCAGCGTACCGAATGCCAACGCGAATTGAGGGAGTCAGGGTCCACATAAGTTTAGCGGGCGAGGTATCATATGAGTTAATCGGCGATTTAGTGCCGTTAGGTGCTGACTTGGGTGGCTTGTAGGACTTGGAGTGTGGTGAAAGGGGTGCATGGAATAACGTGGGTGCGGAGGGATTGATCGAGCGTGCGAGCAGCATAAGGCCTTCAGTGAAGACATCTGCAGCAAACCTGATGGTATTATAAGAAGCTGGAACGAAGTTCGAAGCGACTAGGACGTACCGTAGCACCGTGTGGCCATCAACGCCAGTATGCTCAAAGTTGATACCGGCAGCACCGTCCGCACACACGATGATTTGTAACTGGGAACGAATCACGAATAAGACCAGCTACTAGTGAGTTCCGTGAGCAACGACTCACTTTATCATACCACCGGTTCGTGCAAGTGCCAACCTGCACACCGTCGCGCAGGTCATAAGTTCCGCAGAGGAAGTTACTACATAGAGCGGCAAGGTCTTCTCCCTTTTCGCCGTTTCGAGCGAGCGCGCCTATACCATCACGACCTGGAGCTGCATCATCCAGACAAACCACGAACAAGGAATCGTCAACTAGGCGCAGGCACCCTGCGTTGGTCTTGTCTTGTGCAAGATCATGTCGAAGGGAGGACCAAGTCTTTCGATTCTCAGTAGTAAGGACGCCTATAGCCGTGCGGGCAACCTTTATGAGCTACAGTCAGAAAAAGTCAATAAATGTTGTTTGATGACCCCAGACCTCGGTGATGGGAGTCTTGTCAGCGTCCTTGCAAATGGCTTGGAGGTTGCGAAGAACTTCGCGCTCGGTCAACAATGGTCGGTTCTCCTCATCAAGGGCATCGAACCAATCTAATGTGATATCAGCGGGTGCATACACGCAAATATGTACAACTAACAAAACTGCCCTCTACGCAATATGACGATATGACGGGCAGCATCATTCGCGATCATCTTGCAACCGCGCTAACGAAATGGATCGATTGAGTCTGGGGTTCGGGGGAACCTTTGCAAGACATACCTCCGTTGGTATACGAGCAGTTCCGAACAATCTTGTATACTGGTCCATGTCTAGTGGACGACCGCGGACGGTATCGGGGTCAAGGAGACCTTTGCGGAGATCATGGACAAAACCTAATGATGATATGATGAGAGCCGCAGCACGGGGTAACTGGGAGCCTCGATCAGGGGTAGGATCATTCCTGGAGACCGTAGAGTTAGAGAGGGTTTGAAAGGTCAACGAACAACGACAGCAAACGCACTCGAGGACAAAAAACGGGTTGAGAGCGAGTACTACAGGATCGCTGTGCGAGAGATAGCTTTCGTACCTACGCACAAGAATAAATCCGCATGATTAGAACACCTGGAGGCGAAAGAAGGGCATAGAAACTCACCAGAAGTCCTCGATATAGCTGAGGATGCAGAAGTGCGTCAGTACTAGTCGAGGTGATAGAACAAGGGGGAAACGCACCTCGCTCTTTCTTTAGCCCAGTCATTCAATCTCTCCTGTAACGCGGGACCTCCGTCGTCTAAGAAAGCTTGAACAGCACGCTGAGTAGCAGTATGTTCCTTATCATCCTGGAGACCTCGAAGTGCGGTCAAGTAGCGCTTGCATGTGACGTCGAGAGATGGAATTGGGAGCTTCGGGAGGGTATTCTGGTTGGCAAATGTGCGTCCAGGGGGCGGAGTGGTCGGGCTAAAGGTTGTCGTCGGACCTGACATGGTCGACGCCAGCGGGAGAGCGAGGAGAATAATGTGGGGATGGTCTAGCACCTGATGCGTACCAAGACATTCGGATTGGCACTTTTGTAGTGTTTTGATGTGAGATTTGACGGATTTAGGCTGACCTGTGATTGTAATGGAAAGCAGTGCGGAGCTTATGGTTTGTCACGGTGCGCCTCCAACACCAATGTTGGCGTTTTTGTCAACTCCAGGGACTTACAGCGGTTAAAGTGTCTTCTCTGAATTGGTATGCCATCTCAACTGTGCGATCAAACTCCACCTCTACAGATTGTCATTGGCTACAAGATTTACTTTTAGAGATGGCTGTAATGAAAGAAATCCGCGACTGCTTCCTTGAGCGATGGTGGCAATATATCGTCGATGCGACGCCCCTGAACTACTGTTATCATCTGAAGTTCATACTGAGATAATCTTCAATCGTGACTACTACACACCAGGCGGAAGCAAGCAGAAAACGTTATCTGGCGTACCTGGGCGACACATCCAAGTGTTCCACGAACTTTGGATCGCTCTCGAACGTCTAACCAATGCTTTCAGCAAAGTCACCTCTAACCTATCCATTTCTGCGACGATCTTGGAAAGTGCATCTGAAGTTTACTCTGAGCCAGAATACTCCGCTTTCAAACCAAGGTACCTCCCGCACTCATGCAATCGCCCGCAAACTTGTTTCACCACATCGTCATTCACGTTCGCCACCGAGAATCTAATCCAGCGCTCCCATTCCGGTTTCGACTGACCGGCCGACTCAAGAGCAGACCCGACGCTGTCGTCACAAAAGAACTGCATAGGAAGCGCAAGGACCCCGAGTTCCTCAGCAAGCCGCTGGCACAACGCAATCGCAGGGACCCCAATAAAAGGGTGCTTCACAAACGCAAAATAGCCGCCCTGCGAACCGATCGTCCAACCAGGAGGGAGATGTGCTCGAAAGATGTCGTGGCGTAATTTAAGTGCTTGAGCATTGGCTTGGATTGACTGGCGCAAGGTGGGAAGCAAGCTAGGAGAGGCGAGAGCGACTTGGGGAGGGCGTGGCGCACATATTTGGAGGCAGTCGAGCGTGGTAGTGACATGTTTTAAGAGGTCGGGTGAGGCTGCTATCAAACCCAGGCGATGTCCAGGAAAGCAGTACGATTTCGAAAAGGAGAATAGATGGATGAAGTTCGACCGCCACGACTTCGATATATCATTCTGCGACGGAGAGAAAAGATTATGAGGGGGCATGGTATCCACAAAATCTCGGTAGGTCTCGTCGACGATAAGAGCGATCTTGTGTTTCTGTGCGAGCTTGGCAAATGTTGAAATCAAGGCTGGAGAGTAAACCGCGCCTGTCTACACGGCGGTTATGAGTCAACGACGTCAACAATAAAAGGACGAACTGGGTTGTTTGGCGTCACCAGCGCAATTGCTTTTGTTCGTGGACTGATTAGTTTCTCGCAGTCGCTTGCTGAAGGGAGAAAGCCTTCATCAACTCGGGTACACAGTGGTATTGTTTTGATTCCGAGAAGATTCAAGGTCATTCTGGGCATGCGATGAAGTATATGAAAGCAGACACTGCGAATAAAGTACCGTACTGGTGGTTGAAATACCTATTCAACTTCTTTTAAGCAGTGATACGAAGCACCGACGACGTGACGCACCATGGAACCGGCAAAATAATCTCATCTCCTGCATCAGCAAGCGACATCACAGTTGCGACGAATGCCATATTGCATCCAGTCGTGATAGCGATGTCGTCTGCAGTAACATCCATGTCTCGTCCATAAACACTTTTCATTTCCTCCGCAAAAGCAGAACGAAGGGTAGGTTCTCCAAGAACATGGCAGTATCCTGATGTTGCTGGAGAAGACGACGTTCGCGATAAAGCGTCGAGAAGGACTTTGGGCGGAGGAGTTCCTGGAACGCCTTGAGACATGTCAAGCAAGGGCCGTTTCGCTGTCGGCTTGTACGCTGTGCCCCAGGCTTTGGCATGGGGAATCCTGCCGCATGATTCAGATTTTCGTCAGATGTGTTCATATGAGACTGAAATACACATACGGAGGAGATATTGTGCTCAACACTCCACGTGACAACCGGAAGGACAGCGGAGACAACGTTGATAACGACATATCTGTGGTGGTCCTGTCAGTGAAATTCGACCACCGTCCCCGCTTTTTCGAGCGACGGATTGAAGTGAAAGACTGCCATCATCATGTCATGAACGTAAGTAAGTATACTGTTACAAACGGAGGTCACCTGACCGTGACCAAACTCACTAGGTCAACCGTCATGGCGCTCCGTCCCGTAAATATTTTGATCTGGCTTGGATGTGTCATTCTACGAAAATGTGAATCCTCTAAATTTTCGAGGCTTCAAGTCCTCGCAGAATCAAGATAGAGGACCAAATTGCGTGGGTCTAAGCTCAGGCCGATGATTGCCCTTAACTCTCAGCGCTCAACCTCAGGCTCGAGACTAGGACTGAACTTGTAGCCGCAACGTTAATTAACTTGCGCGTCTGTTCAAGATGTTGGGCCAGTGCCGCCAGTGGACATGATCCCCTTTCCACTCACGCTGAAGGACCGACTGTCTTCCTTTGTCCGTGGTCCGTCTAGGGGAGACTGACTCGCATTCGTTGGTGTATCGAGCTAATGTCGTTCTCCCGTTCATTATTCGCTGCAGTGACGAGACATGCGACATGGAGTTCAGCGTCAGTGATTCAGGTATACCCTCGCATCTTGGTACCATGCATATGACCAGGCTGCGCAGAGTACAAAGCCATTTGCGTGTACCGTATCGCATGATAGGCTTGGAGCACCATTTTCCCCGCGGACCTGAGCTCTCACAGCGCCTATGGGTTTAAGCTCGAGCTCGACGAGTGTGCACAATACTGATAGATACCGATGTTCCAGAACGAAACATAATGATGCTGTGTCGTTGGGAGGACTATCCTTGGGAATCAGAAACGATACTCGATTATCATATCATCGATCATGAACTCAGCTTTACGTCTTCCTCACAATGATCTTGTTGGCTGACTCCACTCACGGAGAAACACCGCTCTCTTACTAACATTTCGTCCAGACCTACCCATACGAGATTAGTCAACGATTTTCGGAGGCAGCTTTCAACTTCTCAGCGCCCACACCTGGAGTACCAAGGATCGGGCCCCTTCGAACAGGTGATGAATCTCTGATTACCGTGCTTCATCGTCCAACTTCCGCACCAACCAGGGTAACAGTGTAAAGGAGATGTCTTTAATGAGATGCCTACCCACTCATTGCGACTGGATGTGGACGACCATTCTGCCTAGTCAGCCGTAATAACGAGCTGCAAGCCGACCACCCCCAGGAGTCCCCCAACGAGATCAACCAGCACCTAGACCAGATTACCTCGCAGCGCATTGAAAGAGGAGCGCCTACTAAGGAAATGGCGACCACAGCCTCGTCGAAGATTCCTTAAAGTACATCATCTTTTCTCATTACTGGTTGCGCACGGGTGAACTGACGTCCGCAGATATCTGGATCGTCATGTCCACACGACGAGGCCGTCCCGGACGTCCCTCAGTGCTACACTGCATTTGATTCGAAGCTGGCCACAGAGCTAGAGACTGGTGTTGGAGAATTGCACTGGCGTGGTGACCAGTATTTGTCTTTTGAGATGATGAAGAGGGGGTTACAAGTGGATATACTTACCATCCAGTTGAAGACCCCGTCCGAAGATTCTGATACCTTCATCACCTCTTCGATGGACGATTCTTTCCACGATACGGTCCCGACCCACTTCGACAATGAGGCAGAAGATACATGGAAGCGGGCGATGTGTCCGCAATGGGTAGTCGGGGTATTAAACTGCAAGGCTCTTGCTGGATGGTCTTATCATGCTATGGATAAACTCTGTAAGTACATATGCATAACATCCCTTCCTTCTAAAACAAGAGATTACATTTCAACCCTCATATAGTCTTACACGTTGTATCCAGGAGGAGGATATATGGACGATCTACCCATAACATCACCTTGACCGAGATGCCATATGTCCCTGCAGCCCGTGGTCGTGGTTGGGTGTAGATCTAAGTTTGCGACCACCTCTTAGCCATAACTCCGTTATAACGGAGCATTACAGTTCATCACAATCCTAAGGCATCCTGGGGCTTCAAGTATCTATGTGGATAACGATTTCCAGACGGTATGAGTATGATAGCACGCACGCTAACCAAAAATACTGTAGAACCTACAATGTCAATGAATTCACTAATCCTTCTCTTCAATCCTTCGGAGTAGCTGCACTGCATCTTCCTTCCTCAGCTTGCAGCGCTTCGTGAGCACCTGCATCATTTTCGCACGATTCTTCTCTACTGACCAAGGAACCTTTCCTGGAGCCAAATGATGTCGCAACGCGTGGCACACCCGCGCAAACAAGCCATCCGCGTCCACCGGGCATGCGATTTCACATGCAAGAAGTTCGTCCATCATCCTGTGCACCTTCTCCCTGGATTCCAAGTAACGTTTTTCGTAAACATTGTTGTAACCCTTGATGGTGGTGATGCACGCGTGCGCAGCAGGGGCAATGCCAGATTTTTCGATATGAGCCTCATTTTGTGTCCAAAAGTTATCCATGTCTCCTTGCTCGTTCTCAAGGCCAGTGATGATCAGAGCAAGAGGCACCTCTTTCTGGCATAGGGACTCGTAGAACAAGCTGTAGTTCCTCTGCACAGTCTCTGAGATTCTGCCACCACGGATGCAAAATAGCAAGCCATGTATGCCGCATCCTTTCTCCTTGAGGGAGACGATGAGCTCGTGCGCCTTTGCTACAGCATCCAGATAAGTCGAATTATTCATAGTGGGTTCGTTCAACCCGGCCTGTGTAATTTTAACTCAGGATACCAGAGAAGCTTTGTTTACTTACAGTATCATATAGATTAACGTCATACTCGACTTCAGGCCTGAAATAACAGGCAGGAAACCTGATTTGATATGTAGTTGATGCGAAAGTACAGGACATCGCGTCAGAAGAGGCCGTGCCGTGATTCTGTGTTAAGCGAACTAGCTGTAAGACTCGTGGCAGAAAATCCTATATAGTTTTGGAGGATGCACGAATTGGTGGTAACCAATAGTACTATGACTCGGTCCGACCTTCACACCTGTGGCTGCATTGTACTCCAATAAAGTCCAGTGGAAGATTCGATCCGAATTTGAAATAAATTCAGCTTCTTTCAACGGAAGTTCACGGTAAATCTGTTGGAGTATCCCCCAAGTTTGTTGGGTGAAGTTGAGTGAAACATCGGGGGAGGGGGAGAGCGCGGAGCGCTCGAAAATCGCGCGCTACGGCGAAGTTCATCCGACGATAACTTTCACAATTGATTCCGTATTACCCATGTCGTTTGCTGCTTCAGTTATTAAGAGCGATTTTACGAGCACCCGTTCGACTCACCACACACTGCATGCCACTGACAGGATAAATATTATTCAACACGTTCTTCATAACCTATATTGTTCCACTTTTCGACTTGTCCCAAATTGACAGTGACCGTGGTGTCTGAAAGTTATTTGGACCTCTGATTCATGAAATGTTTGTGCGTGATTTGATTGTGAAACAGATAGGTCGGGTATAGTGCAGCCGTTGGAGGCATCACAGTTGAGGAAGTATTATTTATCAATGGTTGGCGTTGGCGAGATGGCAGAAGAGACAGCCCTCAGCCACACAGGTCGAATAAGAGGTTGACACTTATGGATTTCTTGGCGGGTGTAATACATGAATCGCCATATTGTGGGGTTTTAGCTAAGGTGGACGACATACGATTTCCACAAACATCAAGGCACTCACTTGGACATTTTTCTCCATTGCTGCATCGGGTCCTTCAGAAGTGTACACAAGTAACACTTTCACTGCGACCTAGCAAACTTCAGCTACACTGTAGTATGTAGAGAAATAACAAATGAACCTCGGTTGGTCCGCAATCATCGTGATAGATACATTTCCATACCTCCCCGAACCCTCCACGGGCAGCAGGGTGGGTTCCTACCTTGGTAATGGATTTTGTGAGGTCTTGGAACATAGCTCCAGGAAGAACTGATGAATGAGACTGAAAGTGACGGACTATAGTCGTCATATAAAGCACCATAGAACCACTCACATCAGATTCCGCTTGCACCAATGATCCTTGTGGGGTCATATCACGAGTTTGAGAAGTCAGGACATGTCCCGGCATAGGAGATGACTGCACATCGGAGTATATTCCTATTTCTGGGAGTTCCGATGATGGCGACTCCTGTAATCCAGCTGCATGAGTCATGGAAATGCCCAGTATCACACCGTAAGCACCTCTACTTGGGTGTCATGTAGCTCTTGCTGTAAAAGTAGGTAAGAAGTAAGCTATGGGTTTCGTACCCTGGAGTCGAGGACAAGGAGATGAGCGGGGACAGTACTTACAAATAGCCGAAAATCCTGAAAACCCCCATCGTGCCTACCACCTGCTCGCCCTCCGCCTTCCATGGTCACTTGCGGTGCTGTAGGCACGTGCAGGAGAGTGTCAGAGTGAGGATCAACATCAAGTGATGTGGGTGCAGAGGAGATGTGACTGTCATCGTGTACACGACCCTGCGCACATAGGTATCAAGTTCTTTTACGGTTGCATTGAGAAAATGTACTTACTTCTGAAGTATATGTCGGCAACATATCCTGTTAAGAAGACTCAAGCACTGTGAGGTACGACGCAAGAGAAGGAAGAATAAGTGCCACAACATCAATGAGGCGCAATTGTTGCTCTAGCTCTAACTCTTCTTTCTGCTCCACCGGCATGTCGTATCGCTTGAGTGCGTCCCCGATAGACCACAGGCAAACCTCCCGATGGCGACCACCACTTGCAAGTAGTGTTCCATTGGGAGAAATCGCGACACAGTAAACCTCATCGGTGTGTTGGAGTGCATGTTCTATCTGCTGGTGGGTCTTTGTACTCCACAGCCGCACAGTCTTGTCCTCTGAGGCAGTCGCAATGAAGGTGCCATCAGAAGAGATGGCGAGCGAGTCGATCCAGCCTGTGTGACCATCGGTGCATGGTTCGGTCTGAATCTGGTTTCCATTCGACCCGTCCCAGAACTTGATTGTTTTATCGCCAGATGCTGAGACAAGTTGCTGGCCGTCAGGAGACCACACAACACTTCCGACAGAATATGGGCGAGTGTTGATCTGGAAAAGACGCTCGGCGTTATAGACCTGCCAAACGATGATCGTAGTATCCGATGACCCGGTGGCTAATTTCGGCCCATCTGGGCTAAATGCCACACTCAACACCCGGTCAC
The DNA here is from genome assembly GCA_001882365.1 of Rhizopogon vesiculosus. Taxonomy (NCBI): domain Eukaryota; kingdom Fungi; phylum Basidiomycota; class Agaricomycetes; order Boletales; family Rhizopogonaceae; genus Rhizopogon; species Rhizopogon vesiculosus. The sequence continues at coordinate 24,078 of LVVM01004050.1, read as the reverse complement.
GATGACCCGAGAGTGTTGTAAAGATTGCGCCAGTTCCTGTATCCCATATAACAACCGTTTCGTCTTCCGAACCGCTGGCGAGTTTCTTGCCATCGGGGGAGAAGCATAACGACCACACATTGTCCTGATGCCCCACCAGCGGATCGAATACCTTCTGCCTACTCTCAACGTTCCATATGATGACTGTCGTATCCTCTCCTCCGCTGGCGATTCGCGTGTCGTCCGGGGATATAACGACTGAACATATGCTGCCCTGGTGCCCCTCGAATGACTTCCCCACCAATGTTCCCTTTTGCGCGTCCCATATTCGCAGGGTTCTATCCCATGAACCAGTGACGACCCGATAACCATCATGGAAGAATGCGACTCCGTTCACCGACTCGGCATGGCCTTTCATCTGGAATAGTTTAGACCTCCATCTCACAAGTGAGATACGTATCTCTTGTTATACAAAGCATTACTCACATGTCGCATTGGTCGAGACGGAGAGACAAGCGGTCATCAGTACCAATGAAGGACACCTTAGGAACGCCTCTTTGTGCTTGTAGATCATGATATATGTCTGGAGCGCTGCCCACATACCCATAACCCTGCTCATGCAGTGCCTGCGCTTAGCTCCGCGCCACGCTGCTTCAGAAGTTCAGCATGTGTTTCATTTCTACGATTTGGGCAAGTTTTCCAGTCAAGTGCTCGAGCGCTAACTACTCAACCATTTGCAACGAATGCACGTGTGCTAGATCGTATCGGGGGACGCATGCACGATGCCATAGTCTCGGCCGCACAACTGTTCGTGAGTGAGTGAGCACTCGTTGTAACGTTTTGTCACGTGAGGAATATCTGCAGTGCTTAGTTATGCCAGAGGTACCTATTCGCAGCGAATGCGGCGGGAGCTCGCAACATGTGCGAGACTTAAACATAAAAATATTATGCCTGTGTTTGGTTACACATATGGTTTCAGTCAACTTATTGCAATGGTCTGTCCTTGGGCAAAGCACGGAAACCTAACAACATATTTGGAACGTGAGGATGCAACTCTAACCATTATCAGGCGCTTCCAGATTGTAAGTTTCCTTTGTAGTATATGCGAAGTACAGGCTGATAGCAATGCCAGCTCACAGATATTGCAGCTGGTTTGCAATACCGTATGTATTAGTAACAATTACCTTCAGATAGAGCTGTAATTCTTCCTTGTTAGTTCACGCTAGCAATGTCATCCATGGTGATTTGACCGGTGTAAGTTCGATCTTCTCGAGAGCTTCAAGTTTATTCATATATTTACTCCAGCCGAATGTGCTCATTCATGCTGACGGAACTGCTTGTCTTGCCGACTTCGGTCTTTCCCTGGTGTTCTCTGAGGTTGTGAGCACCACTCAGGCTTCCTGGACTTCCTCGTTTCACGGAAACTTTCCGTGGTTGGCTCCTGAGCTACTTGGACAGTCAGATGATACCAAACCAGTACGGCCAAGCATGTGTAGTGACATCTATTCCTTCGGCGGGCTCATGCTACAGGTATGTCGAAGCTAATATTTAACCTCCTCAATGATATTGTTACCTCTGCATTTAGGTCCTCACCAGCAAGATTCCCTATTATTACCTACATAATGCGGCCGTCGTCGTAGCCATATCCAACAGGGTCAAGCCTTCGCGATCGCGTTATCCTTTGTTTTCTAGCATGTATTGGCATTTTATTGAGGAATGTTGGTCATCGGAGCCTAAAGATCGCCCAGTAGCGGAGAGACTTGTCAAAGTGATTAGAGATGAGCTTAGGTCGCTGTCCACTTCTAGTAGTACTTGATTTGTTATGCGTACGAAAATCTATTTACAGTCTCACTAGAAAGCGCGGTACATATATTACTATGGTCTACCGTCACATGTGCACAATGTTAGTCCCCCGTAGGCAGACCAAATAGAAGGAAGACAATTGTTTCTTCTCGTAGTATCAGTACTCGGATTCAAGGAGGGAACCTAGCACATGTTCCTTTCTTAGCGCCAAATTGAAGCTTCGTTGATTACATAAAGATCATTAAACGTGTGCACCGAATCAAGAACGTGGTCAGTGCGCTTTAGGTATCCAACCAACTTGACAAATTCAAAGGACCACGCACCATGCATGCATCATGCTTAGCGCTAGCTACACGCCGCTACATTACAATAAAACATGTATCATTATCGCCTAGTCTGGAGTGCAAAATAATATATAACCGTAATCTATTTCCACCCACTGAGCACTATCCCAGGGTATGTCAATGAGGGTTGGGTGCACAAGTGTAACACAGCTTACCGATCAAGCAGTCTCTTCAAAGTCCTCGTTTGTTAATCGTCGAGCACTCAATAACTTCCCGATGTGCGTAGGCAAGTACCCAATTCCCTTGCGGCGAATGCTGAGAAGAGCTTTTAACATTGGGATAGGGGATTGCTGGAAACTATTGGGGTAGTTCGCAGCAGGAGGCCGATCTTCAGGTCTCATGAATCCATCACTTTGAATCTCAAACACACCCTGGTCCTCCAAATCCGTACTGTAAATCCCCAAGAAGCGACACAACTTAACGTATGCTGTGCGGTGAGGAAAGTATAGTTGTCCAGCAAAGATATTGAGCTGTGGGATGAGGGTCTCATGCGGCCTCCATCGTGTAGGTAGCGATGGTGCATTGTAAAGGCGCAAGTTATCGCAAGGTTTCATCATCTTGACGATTCGAGGCGTATAAACGTGCAAGTAAACTTGCTTACTTGCCCGAATGTCGCGTAATAAAGCATTAACTTCGAATGGGCTGACAATGACCAGAACCGGTACTCGCGCACTGGAAAGAATCCAGTTAACTGGGCGGATGTAGTTGTCTGTTTTGTTTTCAGGGTCGACGCGAACTGTAGCAGTGAAATCCCTCGTGGCAAGCACGTCTTGCGTCCACAGATGACTCTCCGCGACAGCAGCTGATGTTTTGGTGAGGGTGTCAAACATTGCAGTAAATGTGCTAGACCCATTTGGAATGCAACCAGTTCGGATGAAGTACCGGACATCCTCGTCGATGCGATGGGTTGCGGCTGGCACTTGCGGTGGTCTCTCCACCTCATGCACTTGCTCAACCTCGTACATAATTTCTCTCTCTTGCTCTTCGTCCAGATGGTTGTCAGGGAAAATGTGAAGCCCCAGGCTTTCGCATCTCTCCAAAAGCTCTTTGTCTGTAGGTGACTGTGGCGTCTGAGCTTGGAAATACAACTGTTCGATGTGCTTGGCTTCCACCTGAAGCCATGTACGCGAGAGTTCAGCGGGATCAATATTGTTGGATAAGAGCGAGGACCATGAACCGTGACGAGTATTGTAGTCCACCCCATGCTGAAGCCATTGGGGAGCACGATGTTGAATTTCCAAGCACGTCTCAGTCATCGCCCAAACGAGGATATCCGAAATGTGAATTTTCTCAGCATCTCCCTTGTTGTTCACGTCTCGGATTCTGCGATCTACTTCTTGGGGTGCAAAGAACATGACTGAGTGGCCGTGACCGAGTTTTCTCATACGCATGCAACCTGGCAATTTGTCATTAATTGTCACTGATGAAAAATACACATCGCATCTTACCTTGGACAAGGCGGTCCTTTGTGACCTTTGGTCCTAATGTGACAGCAGCGCGGAACTCCCGCGGCAACTTGACGTCAGTTCCTCGGGTGTGTGCATCGTCTAGATATAAGACACACTGATCCAATTGCTGAGCAAAGCAAGACGCAGCGAATGGTTCTATAACTTGATCCCGAGTGCGCACCACAAGCTCATCATGCTTGTTGAAATAAATCGCCGCCTGAGCATCTTGGTTGATTTCCAGCCATGCCCCCGCCAATTCGTCATTCTGCAAGTCAAGTACTTGTGCACCCACATCGATCAAGACCCGTATTTCCGGTGACTGCGTCGCGATGACCTTCAGGAGCTCCCGAGCACCTTCATCGGCCGCATGCGGATCATAATGGTTGTTCTCTTGCTGCAAAAGGTACATGAGAACTCTTGCGTTCGTACCACGTTGGTGAGTTAGCGCATGTTGTCCTATGGTGGAGGGAAGCAAGTAGCGAAAATCATTTGTTCCACTGAAGCCCGTAGTAGGCAATCCGGAACACTTTCGCTCAGCAAGGTCCCATGCACAGCACGATAACTTGTGGGGAAATTCCTTGGCTTGTTTCGGAAAGACAATCTGACTCAGGTAGAAATCTATGATAGCCTTGTTGCGTCCAAAGAAGGGAACTAAACATGCAGTGAACTGCTCAGTAGACTCCATGTTGATTCCGTTGAGGTGTCGCAGATTTTCTGGTAGTGAATCTCGAGACAAACCCTTGATCCAGGTCTCGTATTCCAACACTGGATTGTCTTGCTTGAGCAGGTGGCGGAAGCAGATGGCTACCTGCTTTTCATCAAGCCCTCCGTAGTAGTATGAAAGACATGTCAGTGCGATTGCAATGTCTGGGTGTCCAAACTCTGCCCTGCACGATGGAACGTCCTTGGCTCGGTATGGCACGGCGAGCATCGTGCGTCGAGGATCCAAGCCGTAATCTATGCGCCATCGTTGCTCTTTCAATGCATATACCAGCGTACCGTGCGCGAGGAGACCTCGAATGAGTAGTATTCCATTCCACAGACCTGACCCAGCACAATATTGGCGAACTTGGTCAAGGCACTGCATGTCAACCGCGGATATGGTAAAACACTTGTGAATAGCGTCCTTGATATGAAACGGCACGTGTTCCAACGCAAAATTGGAGAGTTCACCGTCACGGATGTCGTTGGCAATCAGCTGAACTAACCGTCCACCAGCACGATCGCACAAGACTCTGAATCGCGGAAAGCCTCCGACCACACCTGGTTGCAACTCCACTCCGAGAAGAAATTCTTCGTGCAGACGACGGGCATGTCTGGCCACAAGGGTCATCACCTGCTGTGTCGTAGTCCATCGATCGGGGTATCCCTCCAAGTGTCGCTGATCGCCCATAGTATACACAAGTTGAAAGCGAACATGCAATAGTTCATCACTCTCGTCGAGTATGTCGCGAGCGTGCATACCAAGCCATTGTTGACTATCCAGCAGGCGTCGGGCCAGCTCTGTTGAGGGTTGTGGACCCGCATTTGCAGGTGAAAGCTGCTGCTCCACGGTTATTAACTTGAAAGAAAGAACGTGATCCGGTTGAGTGACAAGGATACCACCGACATTCTTGCACTCGTCAAACAGTGACTGGATAGTTTGTGCATGTCCAGAAGTAATGCGCAAAGAGCGTGAGAATGGCAGGTAGAAAATTCGCCTGTTTATAAGGCCACCAAGGCGTTCCACGAGCAACTGAAACATCTGCACAACAAGGGGTTTCAGGACGACGACCCGTACCAACTTGTTGCCGTCTGCTAGTGCAGCACAACAGATAGGTACGATTACGGAAGTTTTCCCTTCCCCCATATGAAGCTGGAGGGTGGTATTGTCGCCAGAGCTTGGAGATATCATCTCGATTGCCACACTCGCTTGCATGTGACGGATAAGAAATCGGTTCTCTGCCTAGTATCATTAGTGATCGACTATTTCAACTGTTTATGACGATTAAATACCTCCATTACAAGCCAGTCCAAATACGCTGGCGTATCATCCACTCCTCGATATCTGTCATTTACCAGTTCTGTTAGGAATTCCTCGTAGTCGCCAGCAACTGCCAACTTCAGAAGTCGCCGCAATCTTTGTACCCGAATTAGAATACAGGCAAAGTTGATCAAGGGGGTTCTCCAAGAGTCGCAAAGAGGTATTTTTGACTTGGAGGCGAGAAGGCCGAGCAGAAATGTGACGATGATGCGTGGCCATTTCCCAGAGTTGAACAAACTTTCCTCAGCCAAACCCGAGGGACCTAGATGCTCTTCCAATCGGCGAAATGCCTTATTATAGAGCTTATTACACCACATATGATGGAGCTCCAACATTTCGACTGTCCAGCGGGTTGAGTACAGGAGGACTGGTGATTTCTGATTCTCTATGTGCTTTCGACTATCCTCGAGATCCTCAGCATACTGGCGTCCGAATGTGTTGGATTGAGAACGTGCGAAGGTCGAGACGACGTGCTCTAGTGAATTAACTTCTCCGCCAGAGAACTTCTGGCTTAGCGAGTTATGGGCCTGGCTTTGCTTGAGTGGGTCTGGAAGCAATTCGATCACAGGTGGAGTCTTTCTGAACAAATCTTCGGTAAGGATGATAGTGGCGATTGATGAAACAGTTGAATTGCTCGGAGTGAAGGTATACGGTTGTTTGATATACCGTGTGGAAGTTCGCCTGACTTTATTGAGCGTATTCTGCACGTCATCCAAGTATGTCTTCAGACAGCGGTTGCGATAGTAGTCCGAGTACCCATTTTCAGGGGTAACTTCGACGCTGGACTTGTTATATCGGGCCCCCGTGCCATCGTGGAAGGTGGTAGAGGAGACATGTCTGCGGAGATCATGTGTTGGGGGTTCAAGCCCTAACAAAAGGTCATAAATATCATAGCCAGGAGAGCGGATTGCACGGAAATCAGGAACAGCAGCAAAAGCCAACATCGTCGCTGCGATCTCCATATTCTTTGGGTTGGAGTAAGTCATGGCTGATAATGTGAAAGCAAGCTGGAATGTGTGAGTCTCCCGATCTGTATGATGGCATAGTTCATAGACGGACATCCATATTGTAGCCAAGTCAGGGTTCAACCAGTCTCGGTCATATCGAAGGGATATGTCACGAGTTTCTCCGGACACCACTTTCTTCCACTGACAGAAGACATCGTAGAGTGCCCGACAAGGTTCAAGGGTAACGCTCCAGTCGCGTACCATAGAAGCGCAGTCAAAAGTCCTTTGTTCCCCGTCTGAGTAGCGGATAACGTCCCTGGCAAGATATTCGCTGCTCAATGATTCACTGGGATAGAAGGAATTGACTAAATCACGGGAGTAAAAGACGATGGAGCGCTGAGAGGCACGCTGCAAGAGGGATTCTTCGCGTACTGGGAAATCCGGACAGACTGTAATCGGTGCTTCGCTGAGCACCTGCAACCTTTGCGCATATTGGACTATATTTCTGGCAGCATGATAGAATGCGCAGCTTTGGACATATGATGATAACTCAGGTCGCCAGTCGACTTCCTGCATGCCCGTCTTGCACCATGTCCTATCGACGGTCAAGGAGCCTAGAAGCTCACAATCAAATGAGGCCAACTCCATGAAGGAATAGGATGCGGCAGATTGCAGCAAATATAGGGCCTCTTCCACACCGGTGCGTTTAGTCAACGGATCTGGAATATGGGCACTACACACTGCGTGCAAGTACGCCTTGTAGAGTTTATTCGTAAGTCCAACGGTTCCCGTCAGCCTGCAGAGTTCCGTGTCAACGGTATACCAATGATAGCGGCGACGAGCTTGATCAGGACTGGGATGAATGGTGACTCGGACATGGTGGCCCCTGGGCTCTACCATAACATCACCTTGTGGGATGATTACATGACGATCGTTGTAAGTCTGCCGATTTTTGGGACGTAAAACAAGCTGGTTAACAAGTCCGATCATTGTACCAGTCAGCTGGTTTTCATCAATAACCATGTTCCTTTGGTCATGTGAATGCAGCTCTCCGTCTCCATCTGTAAAGAAAGAGAGGCCAAACCGAGGGAGATCAACGTGGACTACCGTCTTGCCAGCGTGCGGGCGGCGAGTGACAACTAGGTATCGGTAGTCTTCGAGCGGGCTCAGCATTCCCGATATTTTGCGGAAAGTTGGACTACAAATGTCGAAAAGAGTTGATTGGCCCCTCTGTGCAACTGACTGCCCGCCTTCCGCAAATTGCAATACCCAGTTCTTGTCTGAAGACTCCCACTTGGTCTCTACTGAACGAAATTCGATGGCGAGAGTAGTTAAGTTAAGCCAATGTACGTGGTCGTCGACCAACATCGCAGGGATATCTAACTCAAGCTTCTCCGGAGGCATTAGCTCAAGGAGGTGCCCATTTTTACGGTGCGACCGAATGATCACTTCCCCTCTGCGCATCCCAAAGAATATCTGTACTAGGTTTGGGACATTGTCCTTTAATAAATTAAAACATGCCAACTCACTTCAAGTTGTGAGCCGCGTATCTTGAAGGCTTTTGTAACAAACTCTACGCCGGGTTCCTTTGTAGGCAAAACATCAAGTACTTGCTACTCGGGTACAATCAGATACCTGGTAGAATAATAGATCGGAAAACTTACATGACCAAAGAGCACGACGTAACTAGGATGTCTCGTAAAACAATCCGGCAGCCTGGTTAATGGCTTGCCGTCAACTAATAGGCGACCCATTAACATATCAAAGAGAATAGTTTGATACGACGGGGAGTCAGAAGGTGCTGTATCACATCGAAGCCAGCGAGAGTTTGGAGATTCAAGCACTGTCCAGCGCGTATGACGCTGGTATGAATGCCAGAGACGCCTCATAGCTAAGTCAAGACCAGCTTGGTCGTCTTCCACACAGCGTCGAAAATAGGACTCTAAAAAGTGTGACAACCGACGGTCGCGTTCAAGAAGTAGCCTTGAAATTGATGGGAGAGTACTTAGATCTGAAGGTGTGTTATCTCGTACAGTGACGGCACAATACACCAGGACTTCCAAGTCATGTGGCGATAGGAGGAGCTTATCGATGTCGTCTGGGCCAACATCATAAGTGCTGCGACAAATTGCTGCGATGTCACGAACGCGAGCTTGGCATTCACGACGAGAACTTTCATCCGGAGCACCTTGGAGGGTATTGGATAACTCCTGCACCCATTTGAAAGTTGCATTCCGAACGGCTTGTAATAAGCTGTAGGTTTGCTGGATTACTCCAGAATCTTCTGCTGATGAAAGGAGTCGGGACGCAAGGGCAGAGATAGTCGCCATAGTTATGCCCTCGAGCCAATTGGCTTCTATGCTTGACCTCAAGCTTTGGAGCTCATTGATAAGGGTGTGCCCAAACTCTGAGACCCTTAGTTCATCATGCCATGCCCGAGACCCATCTTCTGAAAGCTCTCCCACCTCCCAGGCAGCCTGAAGCAGTAGCAAGTGGATGGCAGGATCGCGGAAGGTGAGCATGCGTGCTCGCAATTCACGAAGAATGTTGATCCATTGCAGAAGACTGCCGCCTCGAAGACTCCCGAAAGCAACGAATTCGTGAAGCGTCAAATCTGTGTGACACGTGGCCTGGTTGGCCAGGACCTCGTTTGAGGTGTGTTGGGTACTTGACAGGTAACGTTGCAGTCCATGATATGATCCTGGCGGCAGGTCGTGCGTGCAAAGACCAGATATGTCAATTTTTCGAAATGAACTAGACACCAAAACATGTTTGACTGTGTCGTAAAGGTGGAAATCCATCCCATTGTCGACGCAAATATCACGTTCAGTGCATGGCAGGGATCTGACACGGGAGCGAGAAGTCAACAAGGATGTTTTTTTGAAGCCCAAAGTGATGCGCTGGCGAGAGTGTTTCACGCAATAGGGTAAGAGCGAGTCGTAATGCGTGAGCAGCTCGTACTGTGTCGCGCTTTCTACAGGTTGAATAGCTGCAGCACATATGTCTTGAAAAAAGTGGACAGTGAAAGATTGCCATATCTTGAAAGTGACCGGAGCACGGAGTTCGAATATGACTACAGCAGCACGGTAGTCATTTTTGGGAAGTGGCCATTCGTGAACCTCAATAGCAAGGCCTCTCCTGTCCTTCTGTTTCTCACACCTAGGGCAATTCAACCTGTGCTTCCGCTGACCTCGCGGGGTCGTGTAGATGTCGCACGTAAGAGCATCAATTTCGTTTGTGAGACGTTTGTACTTGTCGCGTTTTTCACGAAGTTCTGCAATGCGCTTCGTCCGCTCAACATCTGCATCATACTCAATGCGGCTCCTGCATGACTTCAGCTCCTCGGATTGGTCATAATATCGCATTGCGAAGGTGTTTTCGTCCGCACTGTCCGAAAAGACAGAGAAGTCAAAGGTTGCATTGCGAATGCGAGTAGTAACATGTCGTTGAAGGAGGTTTAGTCGATCTATAGAAGCAGCCTTTGGAAGCAGGAGATGGTTGAATACGACAACCGGAACATCTGGGGAATACTTCTTGAGGAGTGGAATCGACCTGACAACCAGCTTGTCGAGTGCGACCCAAAGTTCTTAAAATAGCAAAGCTGAGCTTTGGTGGAATAATTCGTACCGCATGCTTGAATGATCAGGCAAGCAGCTTCAATGCAAGCAGCATCAGAGTTAACGGCACAATCCACCCAGCCATCGACATCGCGCTCGATAACGCATTCAAAATCAGATAGCGCTAAAAAAGGGTCCTCGGCATAAGCGTTCTCGAAGAAGCTACTGTCGGAGCCGAGGAAGTCACTGAGAGAGCCCCGTTGGCAATGAGTGATGTGAGGATCTGGCGTAATAGAATGGAGATGGGTATGATGTAAGACACCAGCAATATATTCTTTGCTTTTTGCCAAAGAGAGCCTGGTGTCTCTGGCTATATCCACCTCCGAGTTGTCCCAGTGAGGCGACTCCGCCTGAGCCGCCTGGACGCTCTTCCAGCGCAGCTCCAGTCGGTCCTTGATATCTTCCGTAGCTTTGTGCATCACCAATGCTAGTAATTCGTCCTCAGCCTGAAGTTTAATCAAGCGGCGAGTGATTTTAGCGGACATGAAGTAGAGCAGATCACTGGACAAATCCGCTCGAAGCGCTTCGGACACCAGGTCCTTCATGAGCGAAGCTACGAAAAACTTGTAACCTTTCCGTCCAATGCTGGTGCGCTCTAGGGATGTCTGCAATACAACCCTTATGACAAGCCAGAGGGGCGATCTCCGCCAAGGGCGATTGGCAATTGAACACAAAACATCATCGCCTATACGTTTGCGAATACGATGGATGTCAGCTGGCTTGCCAAAGGCGCGGAGGAAGCCGGTGAGAAGTTCGGTGATATAGCGAGGATGCGCAGTGTCATCTTCTCCAAGGACTTCAGAACGTGCTTTGGTAGTCACTGATGCTGTATCTAACACGTCGTCATTCATGTGCGCAAGAAAGTTGGCCAACTCGGGAGGAAAAGTAGGGTCATCAACAACTGAGTTTGGTACAACGATTGCGGGTCCTGGATAGGAACACAGGAGCTTTCCCTTTGCCTCCATGACAGTAGGGGCTGGTGGAGAAATCTCGAAGGATTCAAAGATTGTCTCAATATTGAACCTACGAATAACGACAGCAGCATTTTGCGCGCGAATCACATAAGCTAGAATATCTATTGGGAGATGAGTATCAATTCTGGATGGCAACAACAACTATGTTACACACCTCCTGCTCGCATGGATCCGATTTGCAACCCAATATCCTTGGACAGGGAAGGAGAAGTCGTTGTAACACCAAGATTCTCTAGCATCTTCAACAATGAACCCCATTGTTCCTGATCGCTGCTGGGTAAAAAGCTCACAAAATTGCGGGCTGAGCCTAGGACGACATCAAGGAGAGCGTGGTCACTATGTGCGGCATAATCGTCATGCTGCGGTAATTTAATAGGGCAAAAAAGGTGGATGATGATATACTCCAACACAACTGCTGGAGTTTCTTCAGATGAATCCGAATCAGAGAGAGACATATCAAGTTTCGAAATAGTATGCGGTGAACGTCAAGCCTAATGTCTGAGGTCGGTGTGTGTGGCAGATCACGGTGTGGCAGATGAATTGTAACACAAAGGAACCCTGACGCCTCATGGCTAGATACCCTCATGCCTCGGCTCTAGATCATATGCCCGCAGAGGGTTGAGCCCGCGCGGCGCGGAACTAATTCGCGTCCACACAGTGCTTACAAAACTGTCTTACTTCTGAATCTTCGTTTCATGGTATTTCTTACTTATTGGCATCGACATAATGTTGCAGTATATACCTACTGTATATCCTTCTAGTGTTCGTCGTCTGCAGACCAGAAGAGCATCTGTTCCTTGAGCCAGAAAGCATGTACATATGTAGCTGCAAGGTGTTGTTATTGAAGGCAAGCACTGTATCGTGATGACGTTCTACCCAAATAATGTGACGCTGTGCCACCCACTGGCAGACTTCTGAAGAACTTTAATTGAAAAGTCGGGAAGACCAGGTCATCACTTGTGTTGACGCTGACTCTCAGAAATCCATGTATACGCGCAAAGGAAAAACAGTACGAAGACATCCCCAAGGGATTGTTATTGAAGAGGTCGCCGTAGGTCTGACATCTGATTGATATTCTATTTTCGAAAGCAGACAGTCAATGAAAGCCACAGAAAACACAATCTTTAATATACACAGAGCAGGACGAAGATATGTGGCCAAAAGTCATTATTGACGATTTATTGCGTAGACGTATGCAAGTAGCAGAACTCAAAAAACTCATTCAAGGTTCTCAACGAATGATAGCTCCGGAGACGTCTGCAAACCAGGCATGTTGATCTTTTGGTGATGCCCAGTCGGGCTCGTGTCCTGAACAACACAAAGAAGTAATTGAGAATAAATGCATTTGATTTCCAGACACAAGAGAAGTACTGCGCACCTCCAAAGAACGTCTGAAAATGCATCCCCTTAATATGGGATTTCTCGTCCTCTCGGAAAATCAGACCCTTTGCGTGGATCACGCTTACACCGTTAATCCATAGCTGAAGTTCGCCTGCGATACTGAGTCAGTATTACCCGAGCGACCACCGTGGCTTACCATTATGTTTGCCAATGTCGTTAAGTTTAATGCGTTCTGCTACAGTCGTCCAGACACCCGGCTCAAAGGCCCAGGCGCCACATCCGACTGAAATCCCGTACTGGTGGTTGGTTGTGGAATGGGGCACGGCAAGAAGTGCATTGGTGTTTGTCTCGTTTATGGGGAGGTAGGCATATAATTCACCTAAACCATCACGCCTAGGTAGACGTCTGGAAAGGTGTGAGGAAAGGTGATAGCACCACTCACCTCCACATGAGACGAACATCAAAGCACTTGCAACGGTTCTTCTGCCTTCCACCAGAGCATCCATAGGCAGCGTCGCCGATACCACCATCTGAGACTTGTGCGTCAAGATCTCATTCAAGATATTGATCGGAGTTGCGCACAGATCCCAGGCAGTTTGCCTCCTTTGACCCAATCCCAACCCTTCTCAAACATCACCCGATACCCAAAAATCGCTTCGGTTGGGTGGCCATGTTTAAGCAAGTCTACGATTTTTTCAGATCCACCTAAATAAAAACCCATTCCACCGGGAGTCTTTGTACTCGGGCTGCATGAACCTTTGGGATATTTGGCCTCCCAGGCAAGCCTAGGGTCGTCCGAGGATGGATGGATGGAGGGTGGTGGGCATACAACATCATGAGTCAAGAAGGGTGTGTTTTTGTGTACCCCAAGAGAGGAATCTCTAAGTGGGACTGAGATGATATTCAAGTTGTGATCAGTGATTGATGTGGGAGATTCAGAATGCGCAAATGTTGTGAATCCTAACTCGAAGCTACTGATTGGGAATAACTGCGCCAGAGGCGTCGGGAGCATGGTCGGGCCTGTGAATCAAGGCTGACGGTGACGGCACGGTCATCAAGCGAGCGAAGGCGGGAAGCTCCCATTCTAGGGTTAGGTTTTATTTTGCTTACAAAGTGAGGCAGACGCGTTTACTTCATCATTAGCCCGGCATACCTACGTCGTTTTACTACTGCTAGTCGCTCTCACCAAGCGATATTCTGCATTGGCCAACCGTCGTATCGAACACGACATTCTTCTGCTCAAATCACAGCAGATGCTACCAGTCTTTGGAGATAATAGACGTCGTGAGATCAATCTTGGCGGTTCGAGCTCGGCCACTTCTCAAGCAGCGATCTTGAATCAGGCAAGAGCTCGACGGATCGAGAGGGAAGCTATCCGAAAACGACAAGAGAGTGCAGTTACAATCCAGGCATGGTGGCGCGGCATCTCTGTTGCCAGGAGGGTCCGACAGCAACTTCGTGAACAATTCACAGGGGATGTTACAGGCCTGACTGGCCTCCGATGTCTTGTCCTCATCGGAAAAGATGATGATGTTCTCGACAGATGGGCCACTGAAGTTCTTTCTGAAGGTACGCGCTCCTGGATCCAGCATACTTCTATTAGCTCATAGTCCAATCCAGGGTCGCTGTTCAGCCTTGCCGGTGGCGCTGATCGTGAACACTGGCTTGTATTGATGCGCCAGGTCACTTTTTTACTTCTACGCTCTGTTTCAGATCGTCCCAGGTCAAGATACATGTTGTCACTCGCCCTCTACACTGCGCTGACTTAATCCAGATCTGAACGCGCTGTCTCTTGCCTCCAAGTCTTGTGCACTCTCTTCAATTCGACATCTGCTGTTGAGGCAACGGGGTCATCGGGTAATCAACTCACTTTGAGCATCACCGAATACGCTGTACAGCATGAATTTTATCAACACCTATCCCGTTCAATACAATCCATTGTGAGTTATCTTGGTTCCACCGTGTAAATTATTGATTTTTCCCCACAGGGACCCGAGACAAAGAATGCCCTTACCCTGCCTTACCTCGTAGAACTCATGTATCGCCCACTCATCACGTTGGAGCGCTTATCACAAACATTTTTGCAATGTTTCCAGTCGTTCATAATTTACATCCTCACAATCCCCCTTCTTCCCAACAGAATCCCCCTCTCTGCACTCACAGCGCTCTCTTCGAAACTTCCTCTATCCTCATTATCAGTCTTATCGACCTCCATCGCTGCACTTACTTCCGAAATCCCTCTCTCATCACACGTGCATCTTATAGCTAACTTGTACGCTTTCACCTCGCCGAGATACGCGACGTTGCCTCTTCCCTCTTTGAAGACATATCTTCAGCTCATGACCGCCTCATTGAGCGTCCTACCTGTACATGCGCTTGATCCACCATCTGATGTCCGTCCCCCCAACTCGTCTTGGGCCGATGATAGTGATTCTGAAACACACGAACCGCAAGTCACAGTTGTTGCATCCTTTTCACAGGTACAAAAGCTGCCGCAGTTGGATGCTCGAACACAGAAGCGCCTCCAGACCCTTCCCAGTCCTACTCATCTGAATGCCTTGCTAAAGGCAGCTCAGCAACATAGGGATGCGCTCCCTGATCTTGTGGCATGGCTTGTTAGCTTGTGGACCATATGGCCTACTCGGAGGGATAAAATTCTCAGCACACTACTTCTGTACGGAGGCGGTGGACTTGTGCGCGAGATTTGGCGAGATTATGTACGCAGCTCTCCACTCGGGAAAGAAGGGAACATGTCATCCTTAATGGGTTTGTCTTCTAACTATCCCCTGTTGTGGATTCATACTGATGATATTCAAGATCCCTCGCTTGCATCGGCATGGCCGCCTCTGTTACTGCTTACTGACATGTATACTCAGTCTCTCCTAACCATGGGCGACGACGAGTTTTTCTCCAACTCCCGGACGTCATTGACTCTGGACGAGCTAGTGGTCTTTTCTCGAACATTGTTCAACATCGCGTTCACTCTGTACTGGCGGTATGACCAGACGAAGCTCCAAGATGGGACTGTGCCAGGTCTGAGTGTCCGCTGGGAAGGTGTACGAGACAAGATAACGAAATGTTTGCAAGCCATCCATGCTCGAGAGTAAGTCTTGACTTACCATCATAGTGGCTCAGTAAACCAAACAAACTTGATGTCTTTCAGCTCCCGCAAACCGTTCATGCCCGAGGACCACTGGCACGTAAGCTCTCAAATCGACATGAACTCCTTCGTAGATGTTGCTGTGTGCGTCACGCTTCCAGGTTTATTATCTTTAACCTGTGCTGACTCTCTTCAAAGTTTCGAAGAACAACAGCTCGACGAATCATCTGCCCCGCGGGCGATGACGAAGAGACAACTCTCTTACCACTCTCCTCGGCTCGGTGTGCTCAACAACATCCCATTTGCTATCCCGTTCGAGACTCGTGTGTTGATATTCCGTCGTTTCGTACAAAGCGATAAACGGACTCGTGGCGATGATGGACGCGGACGGATCGATGTATCCATTCGCAGAGGCCATATCGCACAGGACGGATACGATCGACTGGCAGACGTGGATCTACGGGCCAGGATCCACATAACATTTATCGATCAATTTGGAGAGCCCGAGTGCGTTTCAAATATCTGCTTTGTATACGCTTACTGATCAGGGTAACTATACAATAGGGCCGGAATTGATGGGGGTGGTGTATTCAAAGAGTTCTTTACTTCCTTGTGCAAGGAAGTGTTCGACACAGATCGCGGACTGTGGTTGGAGAATAAGAGGAATGAGATTTACCCTAATCCCCACTCGTACGCCACGGAACGTATGTTCTCATATTTGTCATTTTGTACTCGCAAGTCATGTTCACCTCTGATTTAGCGCACAGTTTGAGCTGGTATCGCTTCATTGGGCGTATACTGGGCAAAGCATTGTACAAGGGTATCCTTATCGACGTTGCATTCGCAGGCTTCTTCCTGGCCAAGGTAACTACCTTGCCCTTGATACGTATCGACACGTTACTGATGAAGATACTCAAAGTGGCTTGACAAACAAAGTTTCCTGGACGACCTTGCTTCTCTCGATCCTGATTTGTACCAAGGCCTCATATTCCTTAAGAACTACACCGGAAATGTGGATGACCTCGCGTTGAACTTTACCATTGCGACCGAAGGTCAGTTTTTCACAGTGCACGCCCTCTGATTATTGTGTCTCTGATACGGGATGACGGCAGATTTCGGAGTGGCAAAGGCTGTGGAACTCATACCAGACGGCAGCAACGTCCCGGTCACCCGAGAGAACCGACTACAATACATCTATCTCACTTCTCACTATAGGCTGAGCAAGCAAATCAAGCTTCAGAGCGAGGCATTCTTTGAGGGCCTATCTGATATGATAGATCCCAAATGGCTCCGGTGTGTGGGGATCATCAAATGATTCCGCCTGAATTATTAATACAACTCCTTTTAGTATGTTCAATCAGCAAGAACTCCAGATATTGCTGGGTGGCGTGAATGCACCTGTTGATGTACAGGACTTGAGAGCGCATACTCAATATGGCGGTTTGTATGGTGATGACGAACCCACGATACAGATGTTCTGGAAGGTCAGTATTTTCGAGGACTGAGATTTTCTTCTTCGACCATTCACGTTTTATCTGTAGGTTTTAGAGGATTTCGACCCAGAACAACGGCGGATGTTTTTGAGATTCGTCACAAGCTGTAGCCGACCACCACTTCTGTGAGTTCTCGGCGTCTATTATGGCTCGTCGTCGCAGGCGCTCATTGTTTTGCAGTGGCTTCAAACAGCTTAACCCTCTCTTTGCCATTCGTGACGCCGGGAGTGACGAGCATCGATTACCGACTGCAAGCACCTGCGTAAACCTCTTGAAGGTGAATGATCTTTACTGATAACGGGGGCGTAACTGACCGTTTGCAAATCAGATGCCGAGGTATCAAAGCGAAAGAGTGCTTCGTGACAAACTCCTCCAAGCAATCTCTTCTGGTGCTGGTTTTGATCTTTCATAGCATCCCCATGTATCACGAACCCTCGCACCGTACTCTCTTACTGTCTCGTTGGTATCCTACATTCGTCATTTGTACACCGATTTGCAATCGGACGCATTAGAGACTTCGGTCCGTTGTATTGCTATTAGACTGTCTTCCTCCTCCAAGCGCGGCGAAGATGCCGTTTTCCCCTTTTCCACCCAGCCGTTCCTCTTTGAAGTGGTTGGAGATAAGGAAGGCGACATCTGTCAAACGTGTCAGCTGAAACAAGTTCATTGCCTTGAGATTGGCTACCCGTACCAAGGGATTGTTCGAAATTGAGTCTGGGATCACAGAACGACTTGCATCGAAGTTGAGAATATAATATAACAGTAGTAAATGCAAAATGTCCCGAACACACCTGGTATCTGAGCCCGAGTTGTTCTTCGCTGAGCTCCATGCTTCCACCAAGACACTCGGTCACGCTGAAGCCCTCATCATTAAGCTCACCTGTGAACTCAAGACTAACTCCACCGAGCCGAGAACCGCACGCCGCGTGGATACTAATGCAGGAAGTCAGTTCACTGATGATCGTCCCGAAGTTGCGGGTCTTGAGGCCACCCCCGGAGGTGAGCGTGCTTGCAGTGCCTCAGTGCGTGATCCTTATCATCGAGAAGGACGGATAGTATGCGTACTTGCCATGCATTGGATCGCACACCCATGCGACCGGGTGTCCGGAGCGCTTCACAGCTTCGATGTGACCAGCGAGGTGATCCCCAATCTTGATAGATAGCTTCATCAAACGTTTGACATGTCGAGATGGAAGAACAACAACGCACTTTGCCTGCCCCATACCTAGTGATGAGGGTTACACGACCGCTCTCTTTGTTTGGATTTACGACTGTCAAAAGGCATGGGATAAATATGAAGACCCGTTCTGCCGAGACCTGAAATGATGGCATACTTTCTAAGAGATTGATGAGCTCATCGTTTCCTAATGAGGGTCCGACCTTAATGCCGATAGGATTACGAATGCCTCTAAAATATTCGATATGTGCGCCATCCAGTTGTCGAGTGCGGTCGCCAACCCATAAAAAATGAGCGGAAGTATTGTAGAAGCTGCTTTGCTGTGGAGATAACCCTGGCCCAGCGACATCATTTTTGAATTCCCTGGTCATTGCTTGCTCCCAGTCCAGCATCAACCCTTCATGACTATAATTTCCGACTCGCATCAATCAACTTGATCCGTCAAATCACCAACAGGAGGGGAGCGGACCTCGTGTAAAAATCGACTTCACCCAGAACACCCCGACCTCCGCCGCGTTCAAAAGGCATATTTTCCCTGCCCGAGTTAGCTCCGATCGTGTGGCTGAAGTCGAGCGCATCTGAAAGTCCTTGTGTGATTTTTTCGAATTCGCTCCTGCGACGGGCAACGGTACCCGAAATTAATAACAATCAGCGTGTCAGAAAGTGCGGGGTAAACTAACCGCAATGATGGAGAACGGACATGAGAAAGTGACCAGTCCCGCGGGTGATGCAATGAGGCAAACCCCGATGTGAGGAGCCCACGTACGTAATTGAGAGTAGCGGTAGAATGAAAGTAAGCACTACGGAAAAGAAAGTATAAGTCGCCCAGGGCACAAACGTCATGCAGATATTACTAACCTGAGGAGCCTTTCGGGGTCAGGAGTTCGATCATTGGGGTCAAGGCTGCAAGAAGTTTAGCCAAAGTTCAATAAAGACAGGTTGAGTTGTTCGGTACCCATTCACATTGTCACCTCTGCGGGAAGGACTAGAGTCAGAAAACGCCCGTGGAACATGTCTGAATTGGGCATTTGCACACACCGGAAGCTTGGAACCTCTCTACCGCCAATCCTCTCTGTCCCGCTACTCCTGGGTTTGGCATATTGTCCTGCAATGCGTCCGATGCGTACCTGGAATCATTGTGAGAATATGCTAAGGCCGAGAAATGCGCATCATTATGGCAGTGCGTACCACTGGTAGACGTCCGCCCCAAATGAGAATAAGAGAAAATGAAAGTATCAACCCGATCTTCGCTGATATATTTTGCTGTTGAACGCTGAGTACGAAATTGATCGAGGCAGTGAATGGCTCACTTGAGTGCATGCGTCGAAGCTCTCCGCACAGTCGCCTGCATGGAGTAGGAAGGCTTCATTCCGTTGCACTGCGGCTAATTGAAAGCGAAGGCGCTCAATCTGGAGAAAGCATGAGCGGGGAGAAGCAAAGGCACGAGAGGCACCGACTTCTGCAGGCGTTACGAGAGGGGGCAGAGTATTTATTTTTGACAAGACTCTATTCACGAAGACTTAGTACAGGACATGTACACATATCATTAAGTTCGAAGCAGACCTTCCAAGGTGCTGTTGATCAGGGTAATTCACTATCTGATGCGTAGGGGTGTGAACTCGTCGTAAACATTAGACTGGACAGTTTCAATTGTTCCCACCTGAGCGACTGGCCTCGTCTTCCACGAAGAAGGAGACCAAATCAAATCCGCCATTGGGGAAGGCTTTGGAAAGATGGTAGTAGATGGATAACCTTACCGTGTGACGGCATGAAATTACGTATGCTGCAACTCCCCAGCATCACGATCTGACAAATAATCTTTGATTTCTTCCAAATCCTCCGATCATTTGGTTACTTTTACAGGCTTCTTATATTTGCTTCCGTTCACACTTTTGACTTCAGCAGACTTGCGTGCGGCCGCCATCAACGGGGGCCATCTGCATCAAAGACGATGCCAAGAGAAGCAGGACAGAACCCATTGGACTTGTGTTGGACTTATGTTAACTAATTTTTGTTGTCATTGGGTCTCACTCCAAATTTCAATGTCATTTGGCATGCAAAAGGAAACAAAAAGAAACTTCCTCAAAAGAATGCCGCCACCGTAAGTCACCGCTCACCCTTGTTGAAGGAGAATCCTATACTACGGCGTTGCCACGAGGTGTGCCCGATGGATCATTGTGCGATGTCACCCTGAGCTGGCAAAACAGAAAAGTTGACGTATGTTTTTATCCGCTTTCGCTTTCGCATCCGAGGACAGATTGAAACACGTTCTTTAGCCTATCATTATCGATGGGCCTCAGGGCTTTGTCACACTGTATTCTTATAGGGCGACAAATGCCCGCGGCCCGGGCTTCGTTCCGGCTATCGATGCTGCCAATTTGGAGCCAAGTTGAATTTGTTTTGAACTTGCATGGACTCTACCGGTCGTTTTACGACGAGATCACCTCCAATTGCGATGCTGTCTCCCCATTATTATAAAAGGTATCTCATATTCATTCACTCGTCATCACCCAGCATTCTGGTTCACAATGTCTCTTCTTGTGCGCTCCTCACTTGTCCTTGTGCAAGCACTCTGCAACCAGATTGCTTGCACTCCCCCCAACAAAACCCCACAAAAAGGGCGCTATCACACTGAATCCATCTTGCAATTAGCCCCGTTGATGTTCAAGGTAGCTAGTAACCTTCTAGCTTTCCCGTCTATATTAATTAACTTCCCATTTTTATTCAGATCCACACAACACTTCTATGGCTGAGCGCTGTATATGAAGTACTTTCGACGTTTGCCCATTTTTCTGGACTGTCATCATCGTCGGCGCTGCCATCACACCTTGACTCGGCATTCTGTCCCGCGCACCGCACACAAAATTTATTGACTCCCATATTCCTACTCGGAGTCGCTCTCGTTGCTCTCGGGATGTTCATCCGCGTGCGCTGTTTCCACGAGCTCGGGCAGTTCTTCACATTTGACCTCACTATCCACCCTGAGCACAAGCTCGTCACATCCGGATTTTACAGATATGTCCGGCACCCCTCGTATACAGGCTCATTGTGCCTGGTCACAGGTATCACCCTCTCGCATCTAACTCCCGGGAGCTGGGCACTCGAATGTGGAGTCCTCGGGCCTATCAGCTCCGGATTGTTGTGGGCAGCCTGGTGGATCTGGTCGATGACGGTATGCGTGAGCCGTGCATACGCAGAGGATGACCAACTCCGTAAATTATTTACGTCCGAGTGGGATGCATATGCTGCTGAAGTTGACTTTTGGTTCGTGCCAGGATTACTGTGAGCTAGTGGCGACTATCATTAGTAGATCAGTCCACCCAGTTAGCGAGGAACGACCTTTTCTTCTGTCTAATCACGAGTAGATGATCTTGGACATTTGAATACTTTATTAACACGCCGTTAGCCTTTACATGTACTACTATCGTCCTTGGTCTCCGATAGAGTTTCGTCAAAATTTATGCTAGAAATTTGCTGTGGTTGCAGAACAGCGTCTTAATTCGACGTCCGGGTGAGATTAGGTCTGATAAGGTTACGAGGGACACCCAGACAGAGACACCATGGAATGCTGGCCTGTGCCACTGGACAGGCTCATCTCAATGATCAGTTCAGTCTTGGCCGCAATAAGGGGGCTATAGTTGTTGATGATATCACGCATGAAACAGTAGATGTAACTTTTCTATCAACAAGGTTTGAATCCCTGCCACTGACATCAACCCCATCACCAAAATTACCCAAAGTATATATACTAATGTAACGACTGTGACGAATATCAGAAATGAGCACAGAATATATATATAATGAATCGATTTTTATGATATACTTCGAGGAACGTTGCAAACGCGTGATATACACATCGACATGTTCCAGGTCGCTCCCATGTGACATTAGATTATAACAGCATATAATAAGAAATCATGCTGATATTGTATACAACCATGTGTCATTGAGCTATGTTATCCTAATACATGCGGTGACAGTCGATTATAACTAGTGGTGTAAAGTGAAGGACTACCAACCGTTCGGACGTGAGGTGTCATGATGTCAGCCATAGAAGTTGAGGAGCAGCAAATCGAGTGAGAGCGAACCGAGTGATGAAGAGAAACGAGCAGCATATCAGGAATGAATAGACAGGTCGAGACAACGACAAGAAGGATACAGTGCACATCTACTTAGAGGCGAGAATCATAGATATCGAGTTGTCGTCATCGAAGATATGTTCGAGGGGTTGGAGGACGTCGTCGCGTTTACGGGAATGTACAAAAATTTCAGGGGTAGGAGAGCGTTCAGGAGATGCGGCTACTTGGGGTTTGGGTGAATAAACTACGTCCGCAGAGGGAGACGCCGGTGGGACAAGTTGATTGTCCTTGCGAGGGGGTGCATGAGCGGGCGACTCTGAGGTCAGAGATTGATCAGGAAGTAGGAAACGGGACTCGGCAGGCAATTCCTGACGCTTGGCGACCTGTTCAGACTGAGGGGACGTCGAAAGAGGTGAATCTTCGGATTTGGAAGCCTGTGCAGTGAGTTGTCGCTC
>LVVM01004029.1:52231-68196 GCA_001882365.1 Rhizopogon vesiculosus | reverse complement strand
CCGACTTCTTCAACGGCAAGGAGCCCAACAAGAGCATCAACCCCGACGAGGCGGTTGCTTACGGTGCTGCCGTCCAAGCCGCTATCCTTTCCGGTGACACTTCCGAGAAGACTCAGGACCTCCTCCTTCTCGACGTCGCTCCTCTGTCGCTCGGTATCGAGACTGCTGGTGGTGTGATGACCCCCCTCATTAAGCGCAACACCACCGTTCCGACCAAGAAATCTGAGACCTTTTCGACATACCAAGACAACCAGCCGGGTGTCTTGATTCAAGTGTACGAGGGTGAGCGTGGGTACACGAGGGACAACAACTTGCTCGGCAAGTTCGACCTCTCTGGCATTCCTCCTGCTCCTCGTGGTGTTCCTCAGATTGAGGTCACCTTCGACATAGATGCCAACGGTATCTTGAACGTGTCTGCGTCTGACAAGACTACCGGAAAGTCGAATCGCATCACGATCACTAATGACAAGGGTCGCTTGTCGAAAGAGGAGATCGAGCGCATGGTCAACGAGGCTGAGAAATACAAGGGTGGGTTTCTACTGTTCCATGATACGTTTGACATAATCTGACGCGTCATTTTTATATATAGCCGAGGATGAGGCTGCTGTCGCCCGTGTGCAGGCCAAGAACGCCTTTGAGACATATGTTTACAACCTCCGTAACTCCATCAATGAGGAGAAGCTCGCTGACAAGTTCGATGCTGCCGACAAGGCGAAGCTTGAGAGTGCCATCAACGAAGCCATCTCGTGGCTGGACGCATCCCAGGAAGCGTCGAAGGACGAGTACGAATCGAGGCAAAAGGAGTTGGAGGGTATCGCCAACCCCATCATGCAGAAGCTTTACAGCGGTGCAGGTGGTGCACCTGGTGGCTTCCCTGGCGGTGCACCTGGCGGTTTCCCTGGTGGTGCACCAGGTGAATTCCCTAGTGGGGATGGTCCTTCCGTGGAGGAGGTTGACTAAACTACTCGCCTTGTTGTTGTCCCGTTGCGCATTTTTTCATATTACATAGCATCGCACAGTACGATTGTCATGATCAAAGTAATGTCCAGTTGTACGCTACATTATCGCATTTTCCTAGAATGAATCTCTTTTGCATATCTGCGTAAATGAACACGAGGTGATCGATTGATCATTGATTGCAGTGGGCGATATAGACGTTCGATAAGGAATGGGAAGCAAAAGCAGTAAGTTAATGTTGTGTGTATCATCGAGCTATGCCATCACTTTCCGCTTGTAATTTACGCTAAGCTACCAGCCTGGAGCCAGTTCGGATCACTGAGCGTTCGCCATGACACAACCACGCTCGAGAACAAGACCCCCTCAACACTTGACGAGGTGCGCGATATATATTGCATGAAGAAGCTCGGTGCATGACCTGTCGTTAGGAATGTCTATGACTACCTCTTTCATAGCGGGTCGAGCCTCTCTAAGCTAAGAGATGCAATTGGAGCTGGCCGCCTCCTCCAGTTTTCAGATGGTGGCATCGGTGTACCGGGCAGAAGTCTCGCATGGAAGGCAAGACCAACCCACTAATCGGACCATGCCTCACGCTCACATCAACTCCCTCTAGCTGCTCCTCTTGAAGAATGTGCCACTGGAACCTCCGCCTCACGAAATGCCGGTACCCCCGCTCGAAGCATTACGCGCCCACCGAAAGCAGTACTCCGAGCTGCTGCTAGAGAAGATGCGTGCACCAGATGGATCATACGACGAGACCTTCGTTGTACCAGGCGTCGCGATTCCAAGGAGGAACACCAAATCGCCAACGAACTTGGAGACCAACAATCCTCTTAGTCTGCATGACGAGGTACGATGCGCCATCGCATGCACTCGCACGCCGTGTTGATGTTGTGCGCATGTAGAACCCTTGGAGGGACTGGTTTGCAGCGGTGGATCTCAGGAAAACAATACAGCAAGACGTCGAGCGGACGTGAGTTGCTGTCCAAACCTTTGCAGTTTGTGGTAGATTGTTCTTCCTGCAGCTTCCCCGACATAGGGTACTTTCGTGACGAGGATGTACAACAAGAGCTCACCAATATCCTGTTCCTATACGCTGTCATGCATCCCGCTATCGAATACCGGCAAGGCATGCATGAGCTCCTAGCACCTGTCTACTATGCTGTAGGTATGTGATCCAACTGCTGTCAGGTTTTCTACGTGTCGGCCCGTCTGCTTGGTCCGCTCATATATCTGCTTTCAACGCTGAAGAATAAACATCTTTGGCTACAGATTATGACTCTACTACCGATGATGCTACATCGTTGTCCTCGTCCTCGTCGTTGGATGAACCCGTCTTTCGGGAGATTTGCTCGCGCGAATGGATTGCAGCTGATTCGTGGACGCTTTTCTGCGCCATCATGAACGAGGTCTCCAAGTGGTACGAGTGGCGCGAACCGCCGTCTTCAGAAACGTCCTCAGCCCGTGGTCAAGTGAACCTTAAGCCATATGTATTGCCGATTACCGTGGCTTGTAACAACATGCAGAACAGTCTTCTGAAATCTGTCGATCCTGTTCTCCACGGTGCGATGCAGAGCGCGGGCATCGAGCCGCAGTTTTATGGCTTGTGTGTAGTTTTGTGTGTTCTGAACTGTCTCAGGCTGACTTGCTCGATCATCTTGTCAGACGGTGGTTTCGCCTGTTGTTCACGCGTGAATTTTCAATCAACGATGCCATGATCTTATGGGACGGGCTATTCGCGAGTCCGATCCCAATTGCTGAACTCGCTCAGTGGGTATGCGTGGCTATGCTCATACGAATACGAACCAAACGTGAGTCTCAATACGCTTCCAACTCGTGTTCGTACATTCATGGTTTGTAGTGATCCCCTCGGACTACAGTATGCAACTAACGTACCTATTGCGATATCCTCCGTGCTCTCAGGTGGAGGATGGAACCCCGCATCACGCAGTCTTGCTATTGCGCCAAGCATTGTCACTGCAAATGACTCGTACACCCTCCGCAGGCGCGTTCGTGACGACCGAAAACCGCAACCTCCTGAATATCCCCCTTGAAGTGCCAGATCCACCCATCGAAATGAGGCGGAGGGCCCGTCCTCCAGGAAGAGGTCATAATAACTCCTCATCTGATTTCCAAGGAATCTCTACTGGCCAAGGGGAGCATATGCGTCAATCTCCCTCCCTCCAGATGGGGCTACCTGAACTGATTGCTCGGGGGCTCTTGGATCGTGGAGAGAGTCTGGGGATTAATAAAACCGTGATGAATGCGGTTTCTGAGCTACGGGTAAGCCAACTTACCAATGTCGGCTGTTTCCCTCCCCTGATTTCTGTGGTATCGTAGCGCAACCTCCCTGAACTAGCTGCATCTCTGGTTCGAACGCCGTCGATGACATCGACGCCATATGCAGCCTACCCCTTGCTCGATGAACATATGGTGGATGACAGAGCTGTTTGGGAGCACGAAAGCCGCATGGGAGCAGAACGTGCTTCATTAGAGCTGAGAGAGCAGAATAAAAGACTGAGCGAATCAATCGCGTGGATATTGAGCGTTCTGCAGGCCAAGGACTCGGAAGCCAAAGATGAGGATGCTGAGAAGGCTCTGGTTCAGCGAAAGGAAGCTCTTGAATCACTAACTTATGTGCGGGATATTCTAGGAGGGGAGGTTCAGGGGATTGACGAGCGCCGTCTATGGGGGGCGGAAGAATACGATAGGCGCTTGGAAGAACAGAAGAGGCAATTCCAGGAGTCGAAGGAGCCGTCTACCTCTCAACCAAGACCAAGTTCAACGACGACCCCTTCGTCCCCCAATGCTACACCAACTAATGAGCACCCACCACCGGTTCGACCGTTCTCTCCAAACACATCTATGAGTCGGTCTCTTCGGCCGCAGACATCCACTCCCTTGCAATCTTCCTCGATACCTTCAAGGCCGATTTCTACTCATAATCGCTCGTACTCCTCGAACAGTGCATTCCACAACAAGCCGGTTGTGGCGCAACGGACCCCCCTTCGCTTATCATCTAGCAATCCCTTCCAACGCACACCTGAGACAGGCGGGATCCCGGCAGTGGCAGTCTCTGAGAGAATTGTGACCGATCAAAGTCCGAAGGTCCGAAGCGAAGTGCAGCATGATCCACTGGGAGTTCTGAAGTAGAGTTTTACTAGTTAAATCTTTTGAAGATCGTGCTATTGGATATCTGTATGTGTATATAGGATTTTAGGGAAACATGTAATGGACTTAGACTACGTAGACGGGCATATCATGCATTGCGGAGGTTGGACGGGCATTGTTTTGGCGAGCCAATGGTGGGAAGCCCATATCTTAACCGAACAGCGCGTGATTTCCCTTTGCAAGGAAGGCCTCCGGTCAACAACTTAGTTTTCTCGTAGACCTCCGGAGTCGCGTCTTTACTTTTCATTCTCGCCGTTGACGACGACAACCACCAATGTTCAGGAAGTCGGTGTCCCGAGCTGTGCTCCCTAGGGCTCTGCATCGTCCTCAGCGCGCTTTTTCTACTTCACTGCCAGTCAGGAGAGTCGTTGCGACTAATCCAGTAAAGGCGGAGGAGGTTCAGGTATATCTTCCATGCCTTTTTCTTCTGGTATCCTAACGTTTCTTGTAGTCCTGGTCTTCAGGAAAATATCCCCTCATCGAGCACGAGTTCGATGCTATCGTCGTGTGAGTAGCATCCCGGATCAATAACAAGTTATTTCAGAGCTGAGTATGCGTCATTTTAGTGGCGCTGGTGGTGCAGGCCTTCGCGCTGCCTTCGGTCTCGCAGAGGCTGGCTTCAACACGGCATGTATTACCAAGTTGTTCCCGACTCGGAGTCACACTGTCGCGGCACAGGTATGTTGTGTGATATTCAGGCAGGATTTGACGCTCATATGGCATTTACAAGGGTGGTATCAATGCTGCTCTCGGTGTAAGTATATCTTGAGGTGTTTATACTCTTTTCACTTATCAGCGACCTTTAGAACATGACGGAAGACGACTGGCGATGGCACATGTACGATACGGTTCGTCCTACTTGACCTGCTGTGCTCGTGGGTTACTGAAGACCAACAGGTTAAAGGCTCTGATTGGCTTGGTGACCAAGACGCTATCCATTATATGTGCCGCGAGGCTCCAAGATCAGTTATTGAGGTAGGGTTAACTCGAATATACTTGCTTTTTGTCTTATCTCCGTTCCTAGCTTGAACACTACGGTGTCCCGTTCTCTCGTACCAAGGAAGGGAAGATCTACCAACGTGCCTTTGGTGGTCAGTCTCTGAAGTATGGCAAAGGCGGTCAAGCATACCGTTGCGCTGCGGCTGCCGACCGTACTGGACACGCTCTCCTGCACACCCTTTACGGCCAGTCGCTCCGACACAACACGAATTTCTTTATCGAATACTTTGCCCTGGACTTGATCATGCAGGATGGCGAGTGTGTTGGTGTCATTGCGCTCAACATGGAAGATGGTACGCTCCACCGTTTCAGGGCTCACAAAACGGTCCTCGCAACTGGAGGTTACGGTCGTGCATATTTCAGCTGCACGAGTGCGCACACTTGCTCTGGTGACGGTAATGCAATGGTGGCTCGTGCTGGTCTTCCTTTGCAAGATCTGGAGTTTGTCCAGTTCCACCCCACTGGTATATATGGCGCCGGCTGTCTCATTACTGAGGGTGATTTTCTTTGTACACGATATTTGCCTCGTTGCTCATTTTGTATCAGGTTCTCGTGGTGAGGGAGGTTATCTCCTGAACTCTGAGGGCGAGCGTTTCATGGAGCGTTATGCCCCCACTGCCAAGGACCTTGCTTCCCGTGATGTCGTGTCTCGTTCGATGACGATTGAGATCCGTGAAGGCCGTGGTGTTGGACCCGAGAAGGACCACATTTACCTGCAGCTCAGCCATTTACCCCCTGAAGTTCTCCACGAGAGGTTGCCCGGTATCTCCGAGACTGCTGCTATCTTCACTG
The DNA here is from genome assembly GCA_001882365.1 of Rhizopogon vesiculosus. NCBI lineage: Eukaryota > Fungi > Basidiomycota > Agaricomycetes > Boletales > Rhizopogonaceae > Rhizopogon > Rhizopogon vesiculosus. Next base: position 62,277 of record LVVM01004029.1, on the reverse strand, counting down.
GAGTCGATGTCACGAAGGAGCCTATCCCAGTGCTACCTACTGTCCACTACAACAGTCAGTGTCTCCACTCGCGCTATCTGGATTACAACTGACGTCATCGTTAGTGGGTGGTGTTCCCACTAAGTACACTGGTGAGGTGTTGACCGTTGATGAGGTGAGCTTGCACTACTTGCACTCGTCGGCATTTTGCTGATACACCACGATTAGAATGGCAAAGACAAGGTTGTCCCTGGTCTATATGCTGCCGGTGAGGCTGCTTGCGTGTCCGTTCACGGTGCCAACCGTCTTGGTGCAAACTCTTTGCTGGATCTCGTTGTCTTCGGTCGCGCCTGTGCTCATCACATCAAGGAGACCTTGACTCCCGGAAAGTCTCATAAGGCTATTCCTGAGGAAGCTGGCCTCCAGAGCATAGAGTTCTTAGACAAGATCAGAAATGCGAACGGCCCCAAGCCTACTGCCGATATTAGGCTGGAAATGCAAAAGGCAATGCAGTCTGATGCTGCCGTCTTCCGGTGTGTTTCACCAATTTCGTGCGAACAGAAATAAAACTGACGATCTTCCCAGCACGCAAGAGAGTCTTGACGAAGGTGTTGAGAAAATTCGCCAGATTTACAAATCATTCGAGAATGTTGGCATCAAGGATAGAAGCATGATCTGGAACTCGTACGGTCGATGGTTACTTGATGCTGATCCCTGGCTCACGCTTTTATTTTAGTGATCTTGTTGAGACTCTCGAGTTACGCAACCTCCTTCAGTGTGCGGTTCAAACTATCACTGCTGCAGCGGCTCGCAAGGAGTCCCGAGGAGCTCACGCACGCGAGGATTACCCTGAGGTTCGTGATTACATTACACCTTGCACCAAATTTATCTCAAGCGGGCATGTAGCGTGACGACGAGAACTGGATGAAGCACACCCTTACATGGCAGGGCGATGTCAAATCACCAGATGTCACGATCAAGTACCGCGGTGTCATTGACAAGACTCTTGATGAAAATGAATGCAAGGCGGTCCCGCCATTCAAGCGTACATACTGATCGGTTTTGGGGTTGAATTACATACATATTTGGGACAAAATCTCCGTTGAACTGTTGTATGCAGAAAATTATAATTATTTTGACAAACAAGAGAGACAAAAATATTTGAGATAATGTGTCACGTTCCCATCCTTGTTCGTTGACCACCATGTCGAGCAGAGCAGGCGGCCTGTACGGCGGCATCCAATTCTCTTCAGGCGCTACTTTTAGTCTCTCTTCATCGTCTTCACCAGCCCCGCCTACAATATCAACACCTGCTCAGAAAGTAGAGAAAGTCGAAGCTACCGCAGTTCCGGCTGTTTCAGCACCAGCACCAATCAACACAAGCGACGATGGATCTAAGACAGAGGATGGAAGTATTGGAGGAACAGAATCTGGGTCTGGGGCAGTTGTAGGAAAGCTTTCAGCCGGTATCTCCCCCTCCCCTGCACATCGCGTCTAGAAGCAAAATATTGACCGTGGCAATCATCATGCTACCCGTGTTTTCTTCGGACTCGCAACAGGATGGTCCGCTGCACTTGCGTTCGCCCCCGTTCGCCGTGCACCAGCAAAAGCAGCCAAACCTGCTTTAACCCGTCTTCCTGTAGGCGCTACGGCCGTACCCACTTCTGCGACCGCCACGATTCCCGCTGCCACGTCAGCTTCGGGCCTTTCCGCGACAGCCGTCGTTTTCGCTCCACCAGAACTTGTAAAACCTGGCGATCCACAAGAAGAAGTCAAGGACGACACCGCCCAGAAGGACTCTGCATGGCGTAAAAAGGAAGGCTGGGGCAAGAAAGTCAAACCCCCATCCATGATACTTGATGAAGACATCAATGGCTTCAAGGCTCAGCACAAACGCAGGACCGGTGGTGGTGGAAGGAAGGGCAAGAAGGTATATATATTCCTCCGCATCTGGTGTTCTCATTGATCCTCCGCATGCAGAATAAGAATGCCCCAGTTTTCGCAGTATGGGATCCCATGGAGCCTTACGACACACTCAAGCCAAATGACTACAACGAATATAAAATGTGGAAGCAACGTGACCGTGTCGAACGGGCATCCGAACGTGCGGCTGAAAGGAAGCGCGCTCGCGATGCTATAGAAAGAGGAAGCGATCACACAGCTAGCGACAGCGAAGACGAACGCCCAAGAAAGAGTGGTGCGCAAACTACCCCTAAATACCTGGCGAGGCTTAACTTCTGGTTTCAGGGAGATTTGAGAATGAGTCTTTCGATAAGTGGACTCGTGCGGATGATGAACGTCCCCGTGGACTTGGCGCCTCCAATGTTCCCCCCGTTCTGGTCGACCGTAATATGTCAGGAGAAGAGGCTTTTCGAAGGCGACTTGCGATGTCTGCTGGTGCTGCTGTTCGAGTACCGTCACCTACCCCTGTAGACCATAACATGTCGGGTGAGGAGGCCTTCCAGCGTCGCCTTGCAATGGCCTCGGGAGGGAAGCACGTACCCACATTATCTGCGCCCGCTTCCCCTCCCCGTCAACCTTCACCGGGCGCTGCAGATGACGATGACAGCATCCCTGGACTTTCATCCACTACCCAACCGTCTATTCCCTCGATTCGTGTCGAAACAGGGGAAGAAGCATATCTACGTCGCCTGGCGATGTCGTCGAAACTCCGTCCTACTGCTTTACCATTTGAGCCACCTAGCCGATCTCCTTCAGCTCAACCCCCGCAACCAGTGACATCCGTACCACCACCTCCTTCTCCCCCTCCGTTAGCGTACAATCCTTTTGCACCTCCAACGAACATTCCGCCGCCGCCACCACCATCTCAAATACCAGCTGCATTTGAAGACAGAGCCAAGACAGCTGCAAGTATTGCAGCTCGCCTTAGTGCGCTTGCCGCTACTGCGAGTGCGTCGGCACCAGGATCAAGTTCACCTGCCCCACCACCGCAAGAGGAGGCTCAAACACGGTACGCTTTACTGAGAATATCGATCGTCAGATGTCTGACCTTTACGTCAGCCCGGATCCGCATGGGTTTGCTGCTCGTTTGATGGCTAAGTGGGGACACAAGGAAGGTCAAGGTCTGGGTGCTGATGGGGGCGGCATTGTAAATGCACTCACTGTCGAACAAGTCGCTGCACAAGGCAAAGCCAAGAAGGGTCAGAATCAACCGCAGAGCCAAGGGAAAGGAAAAGTAGCAATTGGCTCAAAGATGGGTCGGATCATCAATGACAATGAGGACGCCAAGGGTCGTGAAGACCGTTTAAGGTTTGGGGAGCCCAGTCGTGTGGTGGTGCTAACCAATATGGTTGGACCGGAAGATGTGGACGATGGCGATTTAAGAGATGAAATTGGTGAGCCCCAGGAGATTCCGCTCCATTGGATGTTAGCTGACCTCCCTCAGGTGAGGAGTGTTCAAAGAATGGAACCGTCGAGCGAGTTATTGTTCATCTGGCTTACCCTCCACCGGCGGAGCCTGAGGAATCTGTTCGCATATTTGTATTGTTTGCTGGCCCCTCCGGTGCGTGGAAGACTGTGAGGGAATTAGATGGAAGGTACTTTGGCGGGAGAGCTGTCCGGGCGAGATACTATCCAGAAGTTACCTTCTTGCAGCATGATTTGGATGCTTCACTTGCTTAGTTGGGTTGTCGTAGCATGGTTGATGTATTTATGTAAAGTATCTGAACTTGCTTTCATGATCATGCCATGGCCAATGTTGTTCTGAGGGTCGCACTGGGTTCATTGAAGCAGTGACATCAATAATGGGTTAGCCCCAGCTATATTCCATTCAACTCCTAGCCCAGAAGTGCGCCCTTGCCTAGTCTCCCGTAGACAGACCCTAATAAAATGAAGACAGTCGTTCCTTCTGTATCGGGCCCTTGCCATGTTATAGAAACAGTGTGAACCTACAAATCCCACTAATCCTCCTCCAGATCTCGAATCATCTCTTGGGAAAGATTGTGTCCCCGGAGTCAGACAACGAATGACATTGCCAGGCGATGTAGATGCACCTTTCCCTCTTTCAAATCTCGATTCTAGAGGAAATAGATTCGACCGGGGGTGAACTCGAACAGTAGTACCACACGTATGATGAACTTGGAGTTCAGTAGATGACCAGAAGAAATTGCAAGTCGCCTCACCTCTTCCCCTGACATGTTTCGATCGACCTAAACCGAAGAACATTGGAGGCACAAAACGTTTATCATCCGCGGATCGCAGGAGACCGCTTTGCTGTTAAATTTCCCTAAAGCTGGAAGAAGTATCGCACATCGCTCCTTTCGAGTGTTCGTCTTCAATGTTGCCACCCCGTGCAATGAAAACACGAGTAGCATGATGATGGTGACAGTCAATGTTATCCTTTTATTCAAGACTGTAAGTAACGAGCAGGACGAAAACACTCCAGGACAGCACGCCCCAGAAAAACCACATCCCGGACGGTAGGTGTTTTCTGCCTTCGGAATGCGATACGATTAAGTAAATGAATATCGATTTTCAACCGTAAAATGAGCTCAGGCGATGATACATCGCACTATAACGTGTTGGTATACTACCACTCGGTCGTCGATCTTTCAAAATACTTGTGCCGTGCATCACGGCTCAGTATATGGACTGCAAAATTGCCTGCATCAATCATAGCCCACCCGTTGGGCACTCTCCGCTTGGAGTTGGGCGGAAGCGGCAACGGTGGTTCCACCGACAATAACTAAGTGGTAATTATCAATTACTATGCGGCACCAAGAGACTGAACGGACACACCGTCTTTCGCACTTGACGTACGACAGCTTCTATCGATCCTCGATTTTCCGTGCCTTCTTTTACCTTATGAAACAAATGGTTAGCGAGAACGATGGAGGGTGTCAGTAGTACACATACCTGAGCTGTGATCACCCAGTCCCATATTCCTCCAGGCTCCTCAAGAAGACCTTCACCAGAGTATGTACGACCACGTTTCCGACGGCCCTTGGGTAACGTTCGAGGTAATGGAGGACCAGGAAGAGCGGCCAGAGGTCGTTCGACTCTCAGGGTGGACAGCTCCAGAACAGGAGATTTGCTGAGCTGCAAGAATAATTCCTTCATCCCAGGAGAGATGTTTTCGGGAAGTTCATGGGCTTTTGGAGCAAGATGTGGAGGAGTGTGTCTAGTTACGGAGTGGGCTGATCCTTCAGTATCAACGAACCATGGCGTGGAAGGGGGTGTTGCCCCAGTAATGCTACGGGAAGTAAATCCAGGACGCGATGAAGTCCCAACTGCGCGGCGAATACATCGAAGAGTTTGCATGCTGTCAATACTCTCAGATGACCTGGCAGTTTGTGCACCGAGTTTGCACGGATTTTGCCGAGGTTGGGCTTGTGATTTTGACAAGTACTACGACTTCTTCAGGCTTTCACTGCTGGACCCGCAACAAGCAATGGGTGTACGAGCCAGTGTTGTCGTCTGCGTAACCTCATTTCTACTCGGTCAGTTTAATTTTTCACTTCTGTAGTCGTGCTAACCTCCACCACTCTCAGGCTCACTCTTCACTCATTGGATTGCAGATTCTCTGACACTATGGAAGTCACCAGTTACTGACGAGCATTTGTGGACTGCAGCTCTGTACTACTCCATATTGACCAGAGGTCCAGTACAAATCCTCTATGTGCTCTTCGCCATCACTATACTTGGTGGGACGACCATCTTTTGGAGTTTCAATGATCTGGAGGCGGGCAACCTAATGTTTGACGGAGGGAGCATATGTACGTGTCTCCTCAAATCTTCGGTCAAAGTTTATTATTTATATCTACTCTCCAGTCCTCTACGGCCTTTCCGTCATCATGTACGCGTACTCCGTCATTCCCAGTCAGTACAAGACTATTGATCATTGGTCACGAAACTAAAGAAATACACCCCAGATCTCCTGGATCAATTCACTGCAATTCCCGCGTATCACGTGAAGGATGCCTTTCCACGTTTACTAAGAGCACCTACTCTTGACCTCGCGTCTCATCACCTAGTTTGCAGTGTAGCGCTGACAGGAGTCCTCATACTTCAGGCTGGTCGGTGGTGGGCTGAACTAGCCGATGGTGACGATGAGGAAGGCTACCTCACTGAGAAAGTTGAAGATAGTGACGTTGTTGATGAGACCAAGTCATCAACACCCCTTACCACAACTTCGCCATAAAAGTTCACCCTCTCGCCTCTTGTTCAAACTTCACACGCAGGGCTGGAGATCCCATCGCAGTCACTACTTCGAACTTGAGATTAAACCCATCTATCGTCATAGCACTATCTGATACCATCCACGATCTTTATGAATTGCATATCTTGTCCCAGGCTGCTACCCTTTTCGTGCAATGACAATGCTTCCATTGCGCAGCTATTACTTATATACATGTTATTGGAGTGGCATTGATTGTATCCACTTTACTTCACAATTATAGTGCTCGTCGTAGTCGAACTCAAAGATGAAAAAAGGTATATATAACAGACCTTGCAGTCTTGTTTCATCCTCACCCGTTTTCGCGGAACACTAAATTTGAACCGCGGATTTACAGAGAGTCTACTCCTTTACTCTCTCACTTGCATCCACCGTTCTGGTGCTCGGTGAGCTCAAACCAAAGGCTTCTCAAGCGAATTGCAAAGACGGAATGGTACCCCTGTGTTGGCTCTTCATTATGATGTTCCCGACCACTGAGCAGACTACATATCAGATTCACAGTATGAGATCATGAGTGATTTTGAGCTTCAGTCCTGCCATTGTTCTAACTTCTAACTGTTGCACCTCCTATATTCGACATGTCCTACGGTACCGGCGCCCCAAAATGTTATAGCCAGATCGTTGAAATCACATCAGTCATGACTCATCGCATGATTCGTACATTCGACGTTGACCGGCTTATCACATAGACGTCACTACCAGAGGTTTATGGTTTATTGCTTAGCAGGTCTAATACTAACGATAGCATGCTGATGGATCCCGGAATCATGATGGTTGGTTGGTTAAACTCAGGCCAGGCATGCATCCGACACGTCCTTCGACGAAATGGTAATCTACAGGTTCTCATACGAGCTAACTGCCATTGGCCAAATCAAGTCGTACGCAGGTCTAGACTTCATGTCCTCAATCCGAGTCAGCGAGCTAATCATCAAGTTTGAAGAGTCCTTGGATGTAGGTTAGTCTCCCGTAGGCAGACCCTAACAGTAGAATGAAGACAGTCGTTCCTTCTGTATAAGGGATGTAAGTGGTGTAGTCTCCTCAACACTTACCCAAACACCTACAACGGCAACTAAGAGTCTAAGACGGGGGTTCAGCATAAAAACTGCCTATACAATGATTGGTGCACACAGAAAGCATACTACACCCCGCGAACAGTCACCTGTTTGAGCTATGATATTGATTGAAATCGATACTTACGTTGGTGTTCTGGAGTGTGTTCCCTGTGCTGATGTCGACCTGGTTAAATAATACGACCATGAAATCGGACAGATCGACTGATTCTACTTCGAATACGTAGGTACAAACCTAAATCCAAGAATCAATGCTGAGCCCTCCTTTATCTGATTGTCACTTCAGTTGCACACTAGTCTTCCTTAGGCAGACCAATTGCAAGTAACAGAACGATAGCTGTTCCTCAGTTCTTGATGATCATGGAACTACAAAACCATGCAGCAATCTGCCACTTATCGGAAATCGAGATGGCCCGGGCACATCTGCAGCGCTACAGGCACCAAAGGCGATGCTCATACATTTCGGTAGAAGAATGATAAAACACAATGACGGCGGCGTCCTGTTACTATGCCTTGCGGTCTATTCGTCATGAAATTCCCTGTAAAAAGAAATGGTGGGCAGTCAACGAATAAACCATAAGGCTATAGTACAGGCTCAGTACTTCCATTAACCTCCATCACATCGCGCCCTTTGGCGCTAGTGTGGATTACATTCAGGCTGCTTGCAGCTGGGAAAAAGGTTTGGTTGAGGTTTGTGGTGGGTTGAATTGCTTGGGTGATTCACCCAACCGGAACCCGACCCGAACCTCAACAAATTGTGGCCCTTCGATTTCCAGTAGAGTCGAGTCATCAGTCAGTGTGTATAATTTTGACTCTATAGCCTGCAGCCAACTACGTACCACTTCTTTCAACTCATCGAAGGAAGCGCACGTGCCGAGAGTAGCCCGGGATTGTGAACCGTCAGGCCTTCAGGTCTCAGGTTGAACACGTGAGATTAAAGCCTAACCCGTCTGGACTCCCAACTGACATGATTGTGACCAGGTTGATTGATTCGTACTAAAGTCCTAGGTGCACTGATCAATTGACATTGACACTGGATGATGCTCGCTGCTTTGAGCGGGTGAACAAGACTTGTTGACAAGTAACATTCGAAGTAACAAACACATTGAGTCATACTACAGCATTTATTCTAGAGGCAATACTCGAACGTACAATAATAAATGACTACCCAAAAGTATGAGGGAGTCTGATCTAGACCGATAAGTATATTGATCAGTCATGCGCCTCCAAGTCCGACAAAACCGACAAAGGGCTTGCGAAAACAACTATGGAGACCATCCCAAGATGATCGGTTTCACGGTCAGTAGCTGCCTTCCATAGCTTGCGATGCATGCGTGTTGCTAATATTACATGTAGCACGATCTGTAATCTACGACACAATTCAGTTGATACGATTAGTCCAAAAAAATGCCCTATACTTACTCGGATGCTATGTCAAAGTACGCTGCCTGTTACCATTCTAAGTTCGACGTTTAACGCATACTAATGATATGAACACGTACAGGAACAATTAATATGATGGCCATGAGTAGGGTGGAAAAGACTGGTTCCAAACAAGTATGAATGTCAGTTTGTCGCGGATTAAGTGTTCACTCACACAGTCCGCAGGTAAAATAGAAGACATTATGTCTAATCAGGATTCGGACGAGAGGGATGATATGTTCACTTCCTCTATAAAGCTTCCAGGAGTGATATAACATGAGACTGAGAGTCTCTATACAAACATATGAATGGGACAACATGAAAAAATGACATGGTCGCACCTATTTCTCCCATGACAAGCAACATATAGGCTACGATGACAACACGATTTGACTTGGTGGTGTAACAGCTCGTAATTTCGGGAATAGGTGACTGCACAACTACATCGCGTCTCACTGAACAGTCATGTCAACGAGCAGGAGGAGACATACCTGTGGAGGAAGAGTCGAAGAACGTTAACGTCACCACAAGCGGAATCGTGAAGAACTGTACGTTCAAATATCAAAAAACAATCCACTTTCAAACGATTAACTTACCATAAAGTTCCAAAATGCTATAATCCATCTCCAGCGGTTGCCACTCAATATCGCCCAGACTCTCTGCCTAAAGTGTACTGTAGTATGTTTTAGAATGCCTGCCACACGAATACCGAATAATACTAACACTCCGCACAATACAGCGCGATTCCTCCGACATCTGATAGGGAGGGGACTTCAGTTAATATTTGTTTTACATCATGACGGCGGAGTATCAACACACATGCGCTGAGGGTAAAGAACGTGGAGCAGGTCTGATATTTTGGTGTTGAGCACGCATAACATCAGAGGAAAGTGATTTACTTTGACGGAAAGGCCAGGCTTTAGAATTCCTGAAAATGAGTGAGATCCCATTCGCTTCAAGCGGCAATTTCTAGACATACGAAATACATCAACAACGATTACTGCGAATGTCAAGTACCGGTCGACAAGGTATAGCAATTTGGGTATTCGCCATCGAGCGTGGATTATGAACTCCACCTTTTGATGTCAGACTATGGACGATGTCATGAGCTGAATAAGAACCTACCTTCATCGAAGGTGAGCACAAAGTCGTAAACCTATGCAGATATAATCAATTATATGGTCAATTTGAAAGCATGTAGTATCCTCAACACTTACCCAAATACCTACATCAACAACTAAAACGGAAGTTCAGTATAAAAACACTGCCTATACAACGGTTGTTGCGCACAGAAAGCATACTACAACCAGCAAGCAGTCAGTTGTTTGAGCTATGATATCGATTGAAATTAATACTTGCGTTTGTATTCTGGAGTGTGC
>LVVM01004029.1:39065-52221 GCA_001882365.1 Rhizopogon vesiculosus | reverse complement strand
TATGCTGATATCGGCCTGGTTAAATAACACGACCATGAGAGCAGACTGACTGACAGATTCTGTGTCAGATAGGTGGTAGGCATTATAAACATCCTTTGTTTGTCACTATTCCGATTGCACACTAGTCTCCCTGAGGAAGACCAATTGCAAGTAACAGGAAGAGTTCCTCGAGTTATCAAGGGGCTACTAGTACATAACCATGCAGCAATCCGCCGCGGTGATCGGTTTATCGGAAATCAGAAATCGAGGTGGCCCGGGCGTATCTGTAGGGCTGTATAAATGTTTTGAGAGTGTACATTATCTCCACTCTACATGAGGCGTTAAAGGCGATTCCAATCGATCCATTTCAGCGGAAAGATGATAACTTAGACAAATGTCAGGTTAATATTGCCAGCGGAACGCACTGGCACAAATTGAGACCAGAGACGCCGTTGAGCACGGACATACTTCCATCAACTTCCATCGTACGGCGCCCTTCGCGCAAGTGTGAGGTTGCATTCAGACTGCTTGCAGCCGGGAAAAAGGTTTGGTCGAGGTTTGCAGTGGGTTGGATTGTGAGGGTGATTCACCCAATGCACATTGCAAACCTCAACCAATCGAACTTCTCTCAACTAATCGAGGCCATTCGATTTCCAGGATGGGCTTGAGGACTCGAGTTAAGTACATATACTTTTTACTCTACAGCCTGCAGTAAACTACGCACCATTTCTTTCAACTCAGCCAGCTTGCCAGGTTTGAAGTCAGCGCTGCGCCACTATGGCGTCCAGTTAGGTGATTCAACGGGGGCACACTTCGGACCGAGAGCATCTTGTGTTCACGCTTATCCGTCTGGCAAGGAACTGTCGCGATTTCAATGCAGAAGAAAGTGCCGCAGCCCACATCATCCAGACTACTGCAATTGCAATAGCGGACGACATATCATGCGCTCCTCATCTAGTGTTGCCGCGTTTTAGGTGCCATGGGGTTTAACCCAATTTCAGCCTGAGAAACCGGTTTGTCACCGAACCCGTCTTAACCGAGCCGTGCCATACAGTCATTAACTGGTCACTGAAACAGCACTACTCACACACACAAAATGCTCATCTCAAATGGTTTTGAATACATAAACATATCATAGACCTTGCCTATTGTCATATTTGAGGGAGGCTTACAAGAGAAAAAAATGTCGAACACTGATGAAATGGGCCCTTGCAGGGTGAGAAATCATGTGTTTCAAAATTTTGCAGTTGGATCTTGGCTTGGCACACTCTGATTACGCCAATATATTGCTCGCACCCAGTACCATACCACTGCAGCTACATGCAGAATATACTCTTGTCAAAATACGGTTGTTGTTGTGAGTGCTAGATAACTTTCAGCTAGGCTATATATAAATCGTCCATGACTTACCAGGTCAGTTTCCGAGTTCACTAGTCTTCCCTAGCCAGACCTTTATAGACGAAGGAAGATGTTCCTTCTAATAAGGTAAATTCAGACTTGGGAACGATACGTGGATTCAAGATCTGATGGGTCGCGGCCTGAATCTCCAAGTACTGTTCTTAACTTCTTATGGTACGTATAGATAATAGAGTTGTGCAGTAATGTCTAGTCTATGTGTAAGTCTCACTCTTGGACAATGTCCTCCTTCCGCGGTCTCGAATCCTTGATTTCTTTGCCCTGGCCAATCAACGTCTGGGCCTCATCATCGATCTCAATACCTAGCCTCATGGTCAGATCACATCCTCGTCAAATAACCAGGTGGCTCACCAAGACCCTCTTCCTTCACGAGACCAAGCACATGCTCCAGCTCCACAAAGCCATCTTTATCGACGTCCAGCTTCTGGATCACTGCTTGTCCAACTATGTCGTCAGGCTTATGCTTGATCACAGCGAGTGCCTTCTCCAGGTCTTTCACAGGGATACGTCCTTGTGGATCTGCAGAGAACATCTGCAAGGAATTACCAACGCGTGAATCGTATTCTTGTAGCTGAGTGTCGATCTTCGTAAGCATTGTTCGAATGCGCTTTGTCAAGGCGCCTGAAGGTGACTTGGGATCCTGAGTAGAATAGTTAGCATAGAAATTGCAACTGGATCCAAATTGCTACCTCTTCTGCTTGAAGGTTCTCTTCCATAAGGGCGCGAAGCTCATCACGTTCCTTCAGGACACTAGACTTTGCCGACAAAATTGACAACGCTTCGCCGAGCTCCTTCAGTTGCTCGGTAGTCATGCGAGCGTTCTCCTCTTCGAACCGTTCAGGATGAAGCTGCACCGAGAAATCAGACATGGAACGCTCGAATGGAAAATCAAAGTCACCTCAGAGTCAGGCAAAAGAGACTGTGCAGTGCGTGCTTCCAACTCGTCAGCCTCACGCTTGGCACGACGCGCATCTTCTTCCTTTTGCTCTTGCTCCTCTTCGTCCTCAATGAGCTCCTCTTGCTGTTGTAGAACTTCGAGTTTCTGTTTGTAGCTAGCACTGTCGGAGTCGACCTCTAGTTCGGCCTCATTTAGCTGGGAAAAAAAGACAGCGATGTTAAGAACGGAGAGATAGTGAGGATGAGAGCACAAACCAAGTTATCTGGCAACCCGCTCAGGACGCTTTCAAGGCTCTTGATTATAGCCGTTTTCCCATCCTCATCTTCACCAGGCTTGCGGTCGAAATGGAACGCCCTTCCGAGAATCAGCAGTACACCAGAAACGCGATTATGAAGATGCAGCTGAATCCATGTAGTCAACTCGTCCCTGAGTCGTGCAGGGGAAACACCAGTGGTACGAATCCCACGAGATTGACATGCACCCTGCAGCTCCGAGGTTGATAATTCATCAACACCTTCGGAGTAAATGGCTTGATCATCTCGACGAAGGTTCATGAGACGGGAGCGAATGGCACCCCGGAGGAAATTGTCCGTGCCGAAAGCATTGATGCCCATGTACCGACACATCGAAACGAGTTGCGGTCGAGACAAGTTATCAAGTGTCAGGTCATCGTCAAAAAGTTTAGCGACCTTGATGATATCCTCGGCAGAGGGTGACTCTCCAGTGGAACGAACCCGCCGGAAAAACTCCTCGAAAGCGTCCGAGCCTACTATGTGGGCATTTGCCTTCAAGCCCGACTCCCGCAATGTTTCCTGCAGAAACTTTGCCATTTCAAGTCTGACTCGAAGGAGCTTTCGCTGTTTCTCTTCCTACTGCGCATTAGCCAAGCTAAAGGACTCGTTATATTATAATATCTCTTACAGCAGCAAATTTATCTTCAAAGGTCGAAGGAAGCATATTGGGGAATAGCTTCAAAGCGACGGGAAGTAGGAGCTCCATGAACGGCACAACGATGAAAACAGCAAAGGGAACGAGTCTGAGCAAGTCTTGTGTCGTGCGCTTGAGCTAGATACAAACGATCATGAATATTACAATTAACCTGGTCAGATATGGCACACTCACCTGTCGCCGTTCTCTTCGGGTCAAGCTCTCTCCATGAAGAATCTTCCACTGCAGCCTGCCGGAGATCCTGACTTCGGAAACAAGTAGCTTCGAGCCATGCCAATAGTGGGCAGCTTCATGTTTTACTTTCTTCCATACCCGAGCCATGAGCGGTTGGTCAGATGCTGGTGCAGGGAGCGTAGATTTTGGGTCGGAAGAATCACTGGATATACTTTTGGTTGCAGCATCACGGTTTGCGGGAGGAGGAGAAGTTGATGTGCTCTGGGCGCGGTAGGAGATAACAGCATAAGTAGGGGAGCGCTGCAAGACGGAGTGGGTATTAAAACGGGGGCCAAGAGTTGAGATGTAACGAGCGGTTCGTGCTTCGACGAGTTGACGGCTATAACACCGTACAAAGCCGGCTTGTTGAGAGCGCGGTAGCCATACCGACATGAACGTTAAGAGCAAAGTTGGAGAGTTATAGCTGGATGAGTTGCTCGACCATAAAACTTAAATTCAAGGTAACGCGTTCACTCGGCAAACTTCAAGAGTCATCCTTTGTCCTTGTTTGCGGTATATTCAAGGTCGTCTGACTCTCTTCCTCTCTTCTTTGCTGGCGGAAACGGTTTGTTAAAGTACTACCTGCATCCCTTGCTTGTAATTATTAAGATATCTAGCTAGGTAGCCTGTGCCTTCATGCTGTCACTTGCAATTTGGAGTTACAGGCTGTTTTTGCTTACATGATATGATCTGAGGACTTTTTAGCGTGACCATGGACATCCATGACCCCGGCAGTGCAGCTTATAAGAAGGCGAGGCGGCAATACTTGAAGACGACAAAAAATAGAAGTAAAGACATAGACGCAGAATGGACCCCATTCCGAGTAGCAGAGAAGCGATATAAGGCGCGATTCCCTCCTCCTGATCTCAGTCATGTCCTAGATCTAGCATCCACAACCTGGGATGCTGAGATGCTAGCCAGTGGATGCAGCTTATATTGCAACGGGGTTGAGATCAAGCCGCTTGGTCAGAGTGAGTCAGCCTCCCCCTGCATTACGAACGTCTGCAAGGCATTCGCCGTTCCAAGCGTCCCAGGTGCGCAAGATATTTAACGTGGAGAAAATCATGCGGGTGACATCAGTAACCTTTTTTCAATAGGTCTTGTTATACTCCCATCGTTCGTTTCCCCGGAGGATCAGCGACAACTAGTGCGATGGGCTCTTCGCGACCATACACGGCATCCCAACGAAACGAACCTTGATGCTCACTACATCTTGCCTGACAAAGGATTGTGGAATGCACATCTCAGCTCAGATGCGTCTCTGGTTAACACGCGAACTCATATACCAGAGTCATCGCACTCAAAATACGAATCCTCCGGACCAAGGCAATTGATATCTAATACACCGGCTGATCCCGCCAATTTTCAGGCGATGTTACATTCGCCAAAGCCTCCACCCGCGCCGTCACCAAGTGTTTCGCCGACATCACCCACCGCGCTTATTTCCAAGTTGCGCTGGGCGAATATTGGATGGTCATACCATTGGGGTAGTAAACAGTACGACTTCACCAAGGGCAAGGGTCGCGTCGACGATGAAATCAGAGGCATCTGCAAGCGGGCTGTTCGCAGTATCAACTGGGAAGAAGTATTCGGTCAATCGGACGAGCATGGATGGGGTGACGAGCATTGGAGAACTTGGCATGGGACATATGGTATTCATTCTGGAGGCTCTCGTCGTCCCTTGAACTAACCTCGACGCCACATGTAGAACCTGATGCTGGCATCGTTAATTACTATCAAATCAAGGTATGAGATCTCCCCTCGAATAGACAACGCATGTATCGAGAACCCTGCAGGACACACTCATGGCACATGTAGATCGCTCAGAAGTTTGTGCCACCTCACCTCTAGTTTCGATATCGTCAGTGTCGAACGCTTATCTTGGTCGGTTCATTAATATTGATCTGGCGATTTCCCGACAGGCTTGGCAACGCTGCGATCTTCCTTATCGGAGGCCTCTCCAGAGATGTAGAGCCTACAGCGATTCTTCTTCGCTCAGGAGACGCTGTGATTATGTCAGGACCTGCTTGTAGACGCGCCTATCACGGTCAGTGCGAGTACATCGGTTATTCTTACACGAGGCTAGATTCATCTCCACATAAGGCGTTCCCCGCATCTTAGAAGACACTCTACCCGACCACTTTTCCCTCGGTTTGGATGATGAAGATCTCACGAGTTGGACATCGTATGAATCATACATGCGGACAACTCGGATTAATATCAATGTTCGGCAGGTCTTTCCAAAGGGATTTGACCCTGGACTGCATGTGGAGAAATGATGTCAGTTCAAGTTGGCAAAGCACTGTACGATTCTAGTGATTTTAATGTCCGTGGAGCCACTCTTCGTTCAAGTTGATTATCGGTCTGGAGCTGTTTTCATCCGACAGGGAGCACGAAGGGAGCACGAGGATGCAACGAGGACGATATATTTGTACAAATCACATCAGGTGATGATGGACAGGGACTAATGACAACGTCGATCTGGTATCACAGAAGCTTCCAAGTGGATCAAAGTGGATCTGTACTTCATAGGAGATAGTATGAATATTAATCGTGATTAATAGCTAGCCACTATTCTGATCTATACAGATTGCAGTTAGCCTACGCTAAAGCCACGCAGGCGTTTTAGCTAGTGAGTAGATAAGATCAAATAACTTGCGATCCGCCTTTCAGGCTGCCATCGCAGTATGGAAAAGAAGTAAGTTCAATTAAGTACCATTCTGAGCGCGAGATATTGGCCGAGAGAATACTGCGGTAGCATGGAACAAATATGAATATATGGACTAACTGCAGCTTCGAATCATACCAAGGGTGCCTCGGGTCTACCCAGAAACCTATCAGTACTCTTCTTCATACCTGTCCATACTGTCATAATGCCTAAATCCGGGAGAAAGTGGCCGCCAGGCGCTCACTTCCTCGGCAATCTCATCTGATTGAATATGCCTTGACGTCGTCTGCGCTAACGGTTCGCTGTCTAGATCCGAGTCACACTCCGAAATGACCTTGTCGTCGATGTCTCCTTCCCCGCCGAGAATCCGCGCCAGAGCCTCCATATTGACGCGTCCCGAGCCCCGACTCACCTCCGCACCGCTCTCCGGTATACGTTCAGGGTGATCTGCCGCAGCACCAACTTCTTCTTCCCACTGGAGTCTGAACAGTGGCTTCAGGGCCTCTTGTTCCTCTTTGGTTCGAAGAAGTTCTTCGAGTTCACCTTTTGCAAATAGCTCGTCGTCAGAAATGTGCTCCGAAGTCCCGCCACCTCGGAGGAGGGCCAGTAGCTGGAGACGAGAAGGAGGATGCTTCAAATTGTGCGGCAAATCACCAAGGAGATGCGTTGTAAGAGTAATAGTTGGCGGAGATAAACCAGACGAGGAAGCATTAGAAGGCGTTATTAAAGCGCCAGGATCCTCGGATACAATATTTTCCAACAGCGAATGACATTTCACAGACAGAGGATCGAGCAGAAAACGATATGCCTCTTCAACATTGGAATGCCTTGTCTTTCGTTTCTTGTGGAGCTGGTGATGACCGGCTTCAGAAGTTTCACTAGAAGAAGATAAAGAGTCCTCGTCCTTCTCGCTATCTTCATCCGCCGGATCCGCTTCAATTACGACACTAGCCTTTCCAAGCGCGTTCATTTTCATCGACCATATCTCCTCTCGAAATTGGATGACATCTTTGATTCCTTTAGCGACAATAGAGCGCTTCGGAACTTTGGACCGGGCGGAAGCACCGCGACCCTTTCCCTTGTAGACAAATTGGTCAAGCCAGGGGACTTCTCTGATCCATTCCTCGATTAGATCATAGCATGCTTTGTAACGTGATGTGACTACGCCACGCGCGAACCCAAAGCGCGATGCAAGGGCCTGGGCTAGCTCGCTAAGGTGTGGGAGGGGGTTGCGCGTCTCGGCTTCAAGTGCGAGAATGAGCATCGCACAGGCGATAGGAGGGGTGGGAGACTGCAATACTGGTATAGCGCAAGGCTGCCGGCAGATGATACCCGATAGTGATGTAGCTGTTCTGAGTACTGCGTGGAGCGACAGCGGTGTGATAATTGTAACGAGGTCCGGAGGTAGTTGAGAAGTGGTGGGCGTTTCGGGATGCAATAGAGAGTGAAGATGATCCTGGAGGATGGGAAGATGAACTGCAGGGTCTGAGGGATTTAAGTTAAAATGGAGGAGAGATACGACGGCTACGAATGCGCGGGACAAAGAGAGGGGTGAGTCATCAAGGAAGAAGGCAATGTCGCGAAGAGAATCGGACTTATGTGCCTCGCGTAGGGCAATAGCCATAGATGCACCAGCGGTTAACTTTGCCTTACGTCCCCACCTGTATCCGCCATTGGTCATGGCTTGTGTGAAGATGGTTTCTGCTCGTGGGGATAGACCGGGATTTTTCAACTTTGTCAAGACAGAATTAATAAAAATGCTCATGGCGATCTGAATGCATGCGGAGGGGTGAGTAAAGTGGCAAGGAAGGGAAGAAGGAGACCCACAGAGTTCCTCCGATCGCGGGCTTCCTTGTGCTGCCCAGCGAGATTCCAACCTTGGTTGTGGATATTTTTGAGAGGTGCGGATGAGGATGAGATCCATGAGGGATGTTGAAACTGGCGCAATGAAGATTCATGGAGTTCTGTATGTGATGAAAGGACAAACTGGGCCGGGTCAGATAAAGTACCACATTTTGTGCAAATTGACGAGCAAACGTCGTCGTCCCAGACAGATGTTCCACCGCAGTCTGGGCAAAACATGAGTTGAACGACGTAGATCTTGATCTGATGGGATGTGAAGACCCCGGAGACCCCGTACTTTGACAGAGTTTGATGAAGTGGATGAAGCTGGTTGAATATTGACTGGGAGGTGAACGTGGTGTAAGGTTTGCTCTCGATTTCCTGGTTAACGCCTATACAGAATCCAGGTTTGGTGGTGATGACCCTGCGATGTGATCTGGCATTGGCATTTGGTGTGAGTTCATACTTGGTGCGTGGTGCTCCACAACTGCTTAGCCCCTCGCCATTAATATCGTTAGCTCACCCCAGATTTCCCTTAAATACCGCGCTATCCTTTCTCTTCATTCAAAACATCGCCTGTCATGTCTCCTCCTGCCAGCGTTGACTTTGAATCCAAAAGCTCCACTCATGTCAAGCGCAGACTCTCCAGCGTCGGCCAGAAACCCGCTGCCCGCGCTTACTCTTCCCTCACTGTAAGTTCAATCTTACATCTCTTCAATATATCCCCCAGACGCTGACTCTATCATAAGCCCATGTGGGCAGGTATCGCTGGTGCCGTTGTGAATGGTGGTCAAGGCTTTGAGATCGCAATCTCCATACATGACTCCGTCTACAACACCGATTTCTCATCCGCCGTTGTCGCTTACACTCCTAGTGATCCCACAAAGAATGCTTCTGAGATCGAGAACCATGTTCTTCAAACCATCAAGAAGTTCTCACAGGAGCACCTGTGCAAGTTCCTCGGAGCTGGTGTTACTCTCGGTCTTTTGAAAGAGGTAAGCCCCTCTCTATTCAATTTACAGTCATCAACCCTTACCTATTTCGACAGTGTCCCAACCTCTGCACTCACTTGTGGCTTGAGACTGATATCGTCCCAGTCGTTTTCAATATCAAGCCTTTCCACACTGATTCTCTTACACGTCCCAACGTCAAGCACCGCATCTCATCAACTACCGGTTCTTACGTTCCCTCCGGTGCTGAGACCCCCACAGTCTATGTTGACGCGTCCCCACTTTTGGAGCAGAACAACACCTTCCAGGCAGGTGTTGCCACAAAGCTTCCAATCCCACGTACTCTCGATGAGCAAGCCGATTCTGCTGCCCGAAAGTGTATCATGTACTTCGGCCCAAACAACAACCCTCGTCTCACCATCGGTCCCCGTAACCAGGTTACCGTCGACGCAGCCGGCAAAATCCACCTCATCGATGATCTTGACGTGTTCAGGAAATCTGTCGGGACAGGTACTTGGAATGCTGTCAACAAGCTCGCCGATGAATTGCGAGAGAAAAAAGTTAAAATTGGTTTCTTCTCTTCTACGCCTCAGGGAGGTCAGTACCATCGTTAATTCTCGTATTCCTCGGGGTTCTAACTCGCGTTATCTTTTCCATCGCTTGCAGGTGGAGTGGCCTTGGTACGTGTTATTCATGGATCCAGTTATAGCCTTCTAATCACACCCATGACAGATGCGACATGCCCTCATCAGATTCCTTTCTGCTCTGGACGTTGATGTTGCTTGGTACGTAATGTTGTGCCTTGCCCTCGTGATCGCTTTCCTTTCCATAATCAGATGCTGACTTATGACCGATTGCTAGGTATGTGCCGAACCCATCGCCGAGCGTATTCCGCACCACGAAAAACAACCACAACATCCTGCAAGGTGTCGCTGCTCCAGACCTTCGTCTCACCCAGGAGGCGAAAGACCAGTTCGATGCATGGATCTTGAAAAACGGGCTTCGATGGACTGCGGAGGGCGGACCCCTGGCCCCTGGCGGTGTCGACATTGCTTTCATCGGTGAGCCTGGAGTCCACATTCTTAGCTATTGGCCTCTGATCACTGCGCCCTTCAGATGACCCACAGATGCCTGGTCTCATTCCCCTTATCAAAAAAGTCAGACCCGAGCTTCCCATCGTCTACCGATCGCACATTGAGATCCGCAGCGATCTTGTGCATGTGAAGGGATCTCCTCAGGAAGAAGTCTGGAACTACCTCTGGAACAATATTCAGTTGGCAGATCTGTTCATCAGTCATCCAGTCAGCAAGTTCGTTCCTAGCGATGTCCCGATACAGAAGTTGGCGTTGTTGGGTGCCGCCACTGACTGGTGAAGCTAATTTTACATTTACTGCTTCATCTGTTGACGCATTTGTTTGCAAGGCTCGACGGGTTGAACAAGGAGCTTCACCCATGGGACAGCCACTTCTACATGGGCGAATTCCGGAACCTCTGTGTGAAGGAGAAGATGACCGAACTGCAGTGGCCCCAGCGCGACTACGTTGTCCAAGTTGCCCGCTTCGACCCATCGAAGGGTATTCCCAACGTCATCGACTCTTACACCCGCTTCGTCAAGATGCTCAAGGAGACCGGAAAGGCCACCGACGAGACTATGCCTCAGCTCCTGGTCTGTGGCCACGGTGCTGTCGACGACCCAGATGCCAGCATCATCTACGACCAAGTCATGAACCTTATCAACTCGCCTGACTACAAGCCGTACTCGAAGGACATTGTCGTGATGAGGATACCTCCCAGTGACCAACGTGCGTGACGTGTGTTCGAGGTTGCAGTGACGTGGGACTGACATTCATCCTGTCCAGTTCTCAACGCCCTGATGGCTAACGCCAAGATTGCCCTTCAGCTTTCCCTTCGTGAGGGCTTCGAGGTCAAAGTTTCCGAAGCCCTGCATGCCGGTATCCCTGTTGTGGCTTCTCGCACAGGTGGTATTCCTCTTCAGATCGTGCACGGAAAGTCGGGCTACCTCACCGAGGCTGGTGACAATGATGCGGTTGCCAAGTACCTTTACAACTTGTACACCGACGAGAAGTTGTACCAGGAGATGAGCGAGTACGCACGAACGCACGTCTCTGACGAAGTAGGCACTATCGGAAACGCTGCTGCCTGGTTGTACCTCGCTGTCATGTACAACCGCGGGGTGAAGATTCAGCCCCAAGGCGCGTGGCTCAACGACATGTTGAGGGAGGAGACTGGCGAGCCCTACGTCGCGGGCGAGCCTAAACTTCCTCGTGGTGGATTGAACATGCAAGGTTAAAAATATTGTCGTGGATCTTGTCGTTGACGAAAGTGTACGTTTTTTTAGCTGTGGAAATTGTGCAGTAGATGTACCACTAGATGTATGCATAGTTTACTCCCTGTTGCCGCAATTGTACAACTTGCAATTGTTTCTGAATCTTTTTGAGAAAAACAGCCAAAAACACTGCTGTGGACGCGGTGCAGTGGCCATTCTTAACATTAAACTACTTCTAATAACTTTCCGACGAATGCTATTGCTCTGAAGGCGGATCTTGCACTCGAAAGCAAGTCGAACCAGTGGTCTAACATCTACGTGGGTCCTTTGACTAGCTTAAAGATGATGGAAGTCGACACCCACTCGCCACCCTCAAGGATGACACGTTCCTTCAACTATTCACTAAAGCGACCACGTTCTCCTGAGTCTCCGAGTCAGGAACGCCAACCGGTGGGTAGCGTCGATTATTCGCGAGATATAATAACTCATAACTGGTTTGCCTTGCGAGCAGAAGCGCTCAACGCTTGCTTTAGAGGATGGATATCTCAGTCTGCGAGCAACTTCTACGTTCTTTTCTGCCAACCAAAACGTGAATGGCATTGGCGACCATCAGCCGAGTGCAGAGGATTGGGTCAGGCGAACGAGCGACCTCTCTATTGCAGCTCCATTTAGCGGCGGTCTTGTTCCTTCGCCCAGTGACGACAGTGGCCAGGCCGGGCAGGATGAGGATATGGTGAGTGGCTCTTGTTTTTGGGATTTCTACATTCACTAAATGCTTCCCAGGCCCTCGATCTAGATGAACCTGCAAAGTCTTGCTCTGCGGTGCTTGTGTCTTCACCAGGACGGCAGGCACACCCTCCGGCTCAACAGTCACTTGCATTACACACCAGTCATCCCCAGCACCAATCTCAGCAACCCCCGGCGTTTTCATCTTCGCCTTCGGTCGTCACTGAACCTGCAGATGCACGGCCATTAACACCAAGCGTGCATCAGCAACAGCCTCCTTCGATATATGCGCAGCCTCATGTATCACCAGACACATCATCGAATCAGCAGGAATTGCAGTCGGAACCACCTCAGAACCACCACCTTTTCCGAACTACATCATCTGGAACGCCATTTCCACCCACACATCTGACCAACCAATATCCGGGACAAGTTTCATCCTCTGCGAGAAAGCAGCGCTTTACGATGGGACCACGTGCAGATTGCCTGAAGTGCAGAATGGGCGTCAAGGGACATTGGATGCACTTTGATTAATGATTCAACTTAGAGCTACAATAACAGGTGACCATGCACTCCACGCTACTGTGGGGTGTTGGTCGGTTGCTGGAGTACTTAATTACTTAGTCACTTCTCCAGCAAGATAGGGGTTGGATGAATTTTGGCTCTGTTTACCAAAACCATTGGTTTTAAACATGTCACAACAACCTAATCTGCAGTAGAGAAATTTTGTTTGGAAATGAATGAACGACGATGGCGAATACCCTTTCCCTGTTCTGGGACCTCTCCTCTGCTTCGAAAAAGGAACGTATTGATGCGACAGTCAAGCTTGTTAGTTCACTTGAGAAGTTTCAAGCACAACACACCCCAAAGGTTTCGCCGGGCTCCGAGGATGATGAGGAAAATGTTGGCCCAACGGACGGCCTAGATGCCTTGAATGCGCATGATGTCGCGTACTCTATACGGCGGCTAATAAGAGGCCTTGCCAGTCCTCGAGAGAGCAGTCGCCTCGGCTTCAGTGTCGCGCTCACCGAGGTATGTGCCTCCTTCCAGAACCGCATTAATATCTGTACGAGTTCACATCTATCCCTCAGTTGCTCACTCGGCTGGACACTATCACATGTGCCCAAATAATCTCAATCATCGTCGACGGATCGAAGACCCAGGGGTCTATGACCGGTCAGGAAGAACGTGATGTCTTGTTCGCTCGACTCTTTGGACTTTCCGCTGTT
>LVVM01004029.1:10467-30496 GCA_001882365.1 Rhizopogon vesiculosus | reverse complement strand
ATGAAAAAACGCGTTCAGATGTGCGAGAAGCTCTTCTTAATTACTTGGACACTGATACAATCTGGTGTGTATTTACCTCATATGACAGGCTCATCTAATCCATAACTCTGTAGTTTTCATCATGACGACCCACCTCCATTGGTAGAGCTCCAACATAAGCACTGGGATCCCTTGCTTGAATGGGCGAGGTCTACGTTCGACGTCGACGTACAAGTGTTTACCTCGGTTTTACTTCATTCACAATCGGCAGAAACGAGAACTAAATTCAATGACATTCTGACCGAGATGGATCCCTGGGAGTTGGCTGGTGAGTATCCAACCGCTCTCATTGAAGTTAAGGAGACCATAATGACCATTCTAGCCATGGAACGTGTGACATATGTGACAAAGTCATTCTTGATTGCGCTTGCGCTTGTGAAGAGACATCTGACTGTTGAAGAAGCAGCTATTGCTGCACAAGTCGAAGTCTCGAGTCAGATTCAAAGGTGGGGGGAAGTAGAAGACTGTGAGTTTATGATCGCTATCCCTGTTTTCAGGGTGGCATCCCTCCTCCCCTTCACGTGCTCGAACTGGTACTGATTATAAATTATATTACAGCTCACGATGTCGACTTCCATGATGTTCGCAGACAGTTAGGCAGTGCTGCATGTCTGCTTGCAGATATGGTTTAGATAGTAGAGATAATGTTCACCTTCTATCCCATTGATCATTTTTCCAGGTATATCCATAACCCTCACATCGGGATCAAACATCCGTACTTCTCGTGCGGAAAATCCTTCTGTCAATTTAATGACCACTGCCTCAGCCATTTTCCTTGCTCCGTGACATGTCTTGACTTCTCATTGCACTTTCTCAAAATATCGATCTCTCCCCGCGAGAACATCTTTGGCATGCCGAATTGTGCCGCCTATAATCGCCCAACTGTAGGCAATTCACGCATGCGTTCGAGCGCTGGATATTCTCACTGTGCTAGGAGAGACATCCAGATAGATGGTGATGAGTTCCGTGTTGTGTGAAACTTTGATGCTTATCCGCCGATATCGCTTAACATTCAAAGAATCATTCAACTGCGTGTGGGCGAAATATTTATCGACTGTCGGCATGAAAAGCATGGCGTTCATAGAATCGACATTCCTCCCCAAGCACCTTGCCCCAGCGTTAACACTGCCGATGGCAATGATATGAACAACGACGAAGTCAGACATATTTTCTCAGCAAACATTCTACTGACGACATGAATCTGATAAGGGCCCTCACGCTCAGCATATCAATACACACCCTTGGACTATTAAGATTCATATATTCACAATGTTAGAGGTAATCAACGCCTTGACGCTCTGATTTCTTTTATTTAATGCTGGGAGAAGTTAATTTTACAGTGAGACTAAGGCACCCAGATTTGCTATCACGACCAGAGACGCTCGATCAAAGTTTATTGGACGAAGATCATGATCTGATCGGGACGAGATCAATGTCCCCGACAACCACGACCGCTGAGCACGAAGGTTGTATGGTAGCGTGATTATGTAGCAAGATAAGGTTCGTCTTCCTTATGGTGCCTTCCGTCAGGATTCACAGTGAGATTTAGATGCCGTTCCGCGCTTCGCAGTCGAGACTGTTTCCCCGCATGAGATTTCACGATGGCCAAATGTTAAACATAGTTACAGCTGGCTAAGCACTGAGAATGATAACGAAAGTCCTTGATCCGCGCGCCTCCATTATTGACGAATAATAATATCTGGGATGGATATCCTTATTGCCTCCTTGGTCTTTCCCATCACTATACAATACTTATCAAGCACAGGCCATTACTCCAATGGAGCCTAGTGTAGATCATTGTCTTACAGATAACTGTCAGCAACTTAGTTCTGATGACATATTGATTTGGCTAAGTGTGCCCGGGATGCAATTGAGTCAGCGAAGATTCTCCCGAGCTCGACAAACCTGGCGACCCAGCCCACTGGAATACTCCAACTAGCACAATCAAACGGGACCGAAATCTACTCGAGTCGAAGTTTGGTTGAAGTTGCCCGAGTACGGGGTTTGTCGGAGTTCTAAAGTAGCATGTTTCCTAAAGCTCATGACAGTGCATACACCCCTTGCTATTGCGAGGAAAACATATACCTCCTCGTGCATCGGTTTTTGGAACAATCTGAGATCAGGGCTATATGGGATGTTTCTGTTGTTTTCATATCGAATGCGACCAAAACGGTGATTGCGTTCAGTCGACGATTTTGTGTACTTGAAACGAAACTAAAGACCTGCGGCGCATAGGTTGCTCTGTGGAGTCAACTAAAGGCATCCGCTCCAAGCGCAGCAGTCATTTGGGACTATCATGTCGTCTTAGTTCTGCGCAGCCTATCAGGGTCTCAGCACCGGTTGCTCAATACCTCGCCGAGCATCGAAGAGGAAACTTGGATCTATGACTTCGATTCTATCTTAGAGATGCCTAGTTCTTGGGAAGGTATGCAAACATAGATCAGTTGGCGTCATATACCATTCAATTCCGGATCTTGCAAAGAGTATGTTAAGAAGACCTTCCCACCGGATTCCGACATCCCGCCTCAATATCGAAGGTAAGCTTGAGTTTTTTTTTGCCCCTGTTTTGCTTGGTATCAAGTCTCTATTTTTATTAGTCGTTTCAGGGTCGTATCAGGAGAACAGTATTTGCATCATTTTTCGTCCGATAGATCTCACATGGTGGGGAATAAAATAAAATTCTCGCGTTCTGTGGGATCTATTCTAACGATGACTCTGAGCCTTAGTTATCCTCCGTCGGCGAATATATTTCTCCACCGCCTCCTTATCCTATCATTTGTGGACCCCTGGCTGCTGCCAAAGGATCCACCAATAACCTAATGTCACATTTTGTTTCAATGGAATCGACATCTGAAGGATATGGGACAGTAATGGATCGAGAGGCGTTCGTTAGTTGGTGCTCTAGTACTTACATACGTGACACGTGACGTGGCGCCAGCGTGACTTGGTTCTCTAGTCTTCGCCACTGCCAGTACTTTCGTTCACTTGTTGTTCATTTTTTTTATATCTCTCTCTTCAGTCCAATGAATGCAGCACCGTCGACTTCCACAGTGGCTAATGGCTTTTTGAGTAATGGGGCTACGCCTCCCATCGGACAGTCTGAATACTCTTTCAATGGCAGTCATGATGAGCCAACGAGCTTTGTTAATGGATTCTCTCAGTGAGTCGGCTGACTTGACGAACGCGTAGTAATTATGAATTGACTGAACCTACGCAGTCCTCCTTACCAAATGCACAACGAGGAGATTGTACACCACCTCTATCATGCGGGATTCCAGACTGGCGTACGTGCACGATTCTCTGAACAGACGAAACCTAACCATTGCCTTTTTAGAACTATGCCGACACCATTCTTGTAGGCGAATTTCGCTGTCTATCAGATGGTTATACTTAGACCGTATTTTCTATGCAGCATGTGCATCAAAATACTTACCGCCTTCATGCCATCGTTCTTTCAAGGTCACCGCTGCTAGCCCATCTTATGTCCACCTCCCCTCAGACTGGTGCTCAGCGTGTGATATATGTACAGCTAGAACATGAACCAGAGGTCAGCCAAGAAGTACGTGTGTCTTTTTACTTCTCACTCCGTTCATTTCCGGCGACCGAGCGCGGGGCAGAGATCCGAAGGACATCTGTGACAAACGCCTGCCATCTCGAGTACAATAGTACTTTCTTATCGTATACAACCACCGTGCTCGGAGGCCGTGCTGGGCGGAACTTCTCATCTAGAGACAACAAGAACTGACACAATTATTATTACCTCTGCAGGGTTTTGCTATAGGTATGCACGATTGGGTCCTGCTCATGTCTTTACTTGTATTTATTTTCGGTGTATTTTCAGCTTTAGGATATCTATATTCGTCGGTTTCACTAAGTCTCATCCGGCCCGGCAATGCACGAGGAGTACTTGCAGCCGGTTGTCTACTCGGCGGCATGGATGACCTGTGCAGTTACGCTTATGATGCATGCAGACAGTCGATCAGTGTGGAGACAATTAATGAATGGGTCGAATTCGTCGACACAATTCCTTCATCACCGGATGGATCACTCACCCCTGAATTGTCGCAGACGTCTGTCTTTGGCCACTACGCGCAAAGACTACGAGATGATGTTTTCCAGTTCCTCGTGGTGACACTTCCCAATGCCCTGGAAGTGAATTCCTCCGAGGCCGATCCATCAAAAGGCCACACAGGCCGTGACACCCTGTTGCATATATTTTCCCTTGTACCCTTCGACATGTTCAAATCGGCAGTTGAATCACGCGCTTTTGAAATTGGTAAGTTCTGCTATCGGCGATCAACTATTATACCGAATATTTATCTTGGTATTTACAGGATCTGATCAAGCCCGCTTTAAGTTTGCGAAGGATGCCATAGAGATGAGGAAGAAGGAGATCGCACGAGGACAGGGAGCAGAAGAAACGGTTGTTTTAGCGTTCGGTGGAGGTCATCCTGGTGGAAGTGCTGTTCACGTCACTCGAAAGATGCGAAAGCGCACCCTATGGAAGGTTAATTCATGAAACCCGATTTCATGCTTGAACATTTGGGGTGCCATACGTATTACGTGACTTTTACTCCTTGTTGCCTGTTCTTTGCTCTTCTTGCCACGACTCTTGCAGCCCTACGTTGTAGTAAAAACCAATCAAGCTGATGCGATTTTGAAGGAGCTGTCGATCGTACATACACTTGAAAGGCAACTGTAGTTAATATTAGCCTTTTAGCTGTGCGGGAAAATTGCCTTTACAGGCAAAGGTGGAACATTGAGTGATTTTGGTGTACGGGCTCGTTGCACGATTCATTGATGCAGACCCATCCTGTGATAGCGACGTTGTCGAGTCTGGTGACAGAAATACTG
This sequence comes from Rhizopogon vesiculosus, assembly GCA_001882365.1. NCBI lineage: Eukaryota > Fungi > Basidiomycota > Agaricomycetes > Boletales > Rhizopogonaceae > Rhizopogon > Rhizopogon vesiculosus. The sequence continues at coordinate 25,603 of LVVM01004029.1, read as the reverse complement.
CCCCACCGTCACTTTCCCCCACAACCCCTTTGATGAGTTAGATCCAAGTACATCACCGGCGTTCTACGTGAATGTCAGCACTGATATCTACACAGATCTACGCATGGGTTGCTCAGTGCCTCAGACCTCAGATCCCGGCTCATTCCGTTTACTACTTGTCCGATATAGTAAAAGCATCTGCTCCCGATCGTAGCAAAGCAGAACGCTGTTTGACATCCGAAGGACCGAATTGACAACTTCAGTCCTGAATTCTGTGACGCTAACCGGGACCTTTTCGCAGTCTTTAGATGCAATGATGTATCTGTGCATAATGCGTGTCTTCTCCTTCCTCCTCGAAGCGCGCCGAGATCAAAATAGTATTGAAAATGCGTGACTTGGTATCACGAATTGCGTCAGCCTCAGGCTAACTCGACACGCCACGGGGGTATATAATCTACAATTCATGATCATGGAAAAAATCATTCTACATCACAATGGCTTCCCCCCCTTTCGAAATTTACTTCACTGGAAGAGATGATCCTCGCGACTGCATCATTATCGGCGAGGACATGCAGCCAGTATTTTTTGAGTTCGAGACACAATGCTTGTCACCGTCCACGGTGCGCACCACGGTCAGTGTCGTCTGTCAAACTTGAGGGGCGCCCCCAACAAGCCTTTACTTAACTCGCTAACTCGCGCCTCAGATATCTAGCAATAGGAATCCCGTCGCAGCGTTCGACTGGGGGGCGAACGGAGCGTCCCTCGGTGTTGCAACTATTGGTAACCGTGAAATTCCAATGGCGCAGCTCGTCCAACCGGGAAGTCCAGGGTATGTTGACATCAGTGCCGCCCCAATGATGGGCTCGACTAATAAGTCGTTTTTTCAGCGCTCGCAGGTTCACCTCCGCGGATGGTAACCTATATGAATGGCGAAGGTGTCACAGTGATCCCAGGTCTTACGAGGCAAGTTCGCGACAACATTTCAAATACCATCGATCGGCTGACTCTACGTAAAGCTCTTTGCCGCACCTAATATGAAAATTGCATTTTTCCGGTGGTTTTCCCAACAGACTCCAATTGGTCCATCGCATGGAACACTGGAGTATAGCTTCAGTCACGACCTTTTATTACTCGAAGCTTTGCTTGCTCTGAACCTTAATAGGTGGCTAGATTGGACTGCATGAGGGGTGCCGGTGATTGGTCGGAAGAATAAGGAGTGTGCATGAATTTATTACTGCCTGATGTATGATGTAGTACCTAATTTGTAACAACAAATCTCAACGCAAACAAGGCGAAACCGATAAGAGTAGATCAATATCGCATAGATTATTAATTCCAGCTGTCAAGGATTTCTCATCGATCCCAGCATGTGTTCCAGTTTTTCTTCAATAGTCCACCGCGCATCGGCGTCAGAGTGGAATGATGAAGGGGTGGAACGGTCAGGGGGTAGGTTACCAAAATTGAATGAACCAGCGTCCATCCCCTGGGAAAGTGACTCGATCAAACGACCAATATGAGCGGAGGAGCTTAAGATTAGATAATCAGTACCGAGAACGTCCGTGTGCAGTGTGCTGAACTAACCTATAAAAAACCTGCTCGGCATCAGCGATAGGTGACATTTGATAATACAAGAACCCTCACCTTAGTGTCAGGTCGGGTCCTGTTCTGAGATGGCTTTTTACGGGAAAGGAATGACGAATTGCTGTTCTTTGATGCTGATCTACCGTGTTCCTTGACGAACACTTGCAAGTTTTCAGGGTTCTCGCGCAAAGAATATTCGGATGTAAGGCTTGTTCTACTGGCGTAAGCAGATTCGAGATCGTCGTCACGCAAACCATTCACTATTGACCTAAAGAAACGTCAGCTATTGAGTGAGTGGACACGATCATCCACATACCAGATCGTCTCGCCATTTGCCATCTCGACAACTTCCAGGGCAGCGCCTTCTGGATAGCCTTCGGCTTCATGAGAGCTTCCAATATCCACTGCATCTTCAGCGGGGGTATTTGCATGTTTGCTCTCACCAGTGTACATGTCGTATCTGATGGAAAAAATTAGATACGGAAAATCAGGTAAAATAATTACCCACAGCGATTCGTACGGAGAGCCTGTTTTCTCGACAGTTGCCCCTGACATTACAGGATGTAAAAGAGCCTCAGCCTGTGCAGCCATTGACGTGGGTAGCGAAGGTAGAGGAGGCCGATCAGTTGAAAATCGCTTTCCTCCAGTGGACTTTGGCGGCGGCGGAGTAGGTGCTCGGTCATGTACTGAGCGACCCGAGTGTACAGACATGGCACTACCCGATCGACCATGACGCTTACCTGAAGGCTTTCGCGTCATCTGGTTCGGATCGGGTGTAGATGTACGAAAGTCCGAGGGAAAGATGAGCGTTCTCCTGACAATAGTCGGATTCTCAGGGATGCCTTGACGATTGTGACTTGATTCCCCTGTTTTGTGAATAGAGAGTTTTCTCACAGTCCTTTCGTCTCCTCCGCTGATAGCGCCATCATCGTTGAGGTGTGATTCTGCTGGAAGAGGTGATCGAGATCGTGCGGCTGAGGGAACGTCTCGTGCTACATAGGAACCTGCCACAGCGTTTGACGTATTCTTTGATAGAGAATGGGCCATAGCTCGCGATGAAACTGAGGCGGACCGTGCTAATAAGGCTTTCAATTCCGCCTGATTAACACCCAGGTTAGCACCTGCCTCAAGCAATTGTTTGACCGCCGTCTCATTATCCGCCATTGCTGACGGTGAATCAATGCTTGGCTGACCACTGCCTAATGTGTGCATGAAAGTAGTAGTCGAGACAGGCGCTGATGCAGGTGTGACGGCATTCGTGGGAGAGGCACCTAGGCCTTGACCATGATGTGACGATGTCGTCGGCGAAGAAGTGGTTGGAGAACCTCGCAAAAACCCATTGCCGTTTTCAGTTTGAGTATCTGGCGCACGGGGCTTCCTGAAGCGAGACATGAAGCCTCTCAGGCCAGGTGTAGCTGAAGCCGGAGGACTTGACAGCGACTTAGACTTGCTCAAATCGGTCGAGCTTCCGTAGGTAAAGCCCTTGGTAAGAGGCAATGTCGGTCTGCGATTCAGAGAAGCCGAAGATACAGTATTGGGCTGGACGTCCAGAGGGAAGGGAGTGACCTCTTCACCACTCGGGACGTGCTGCTTGACTCTCAGAGTATTACGGAAACGCCTCATCCTCTGGGTAATGTTCATAGATGGCTGTGGAGCAACAGGAGTAGGAGACGTCTGCTGCTGAACCAGGTGTAGTGGAATAGTTTCTACACTGGTAGGTCCTGACACTAAATGAGGAGCGGATATTTGGCTCAAGTTGATTTTCTTCCGGGTCACAGAAATACTCGAGGCATTGGCGTCGGTAAATTTCTGACCAGAAGAAGTCTTCATCAAAGCAGCGGTAGCAGCTTCTGCTTTACGCCGAACTTCATTCACAAGTTCGGCCTGATCCATTGGCGGTCGAGGGCTTCTCATTGAAACGGAGCGAGATGGGAGAGTATATGACGACGCGTTGGACGACGGCTGAACACCACCTTGCGTAGGCGGCGTGACCAGTTCGACCGGTTCGGGGGTTGTTACCGGTGGTACCTGGATCTGCGATGGCTTATTGGACTGCGAAACATTTTCTATTGGCGGACTGGTGTCTTGTGGCAAAGCCACAGCTGCCTGCTCGTCTCCAAAGCCAAGGGCACGTGCTAAATCCCTATTGCGACGCGTCGTAGTAGGGGATGCCTTGACTTCAGGGGGATCCTCCAATTGCACCTTGATATCCGTCACGACGCTAACCGCGGGCGCGCGAGGAATGCTCCCAACGACAGAGTCTAGCAATGCATGCGCTTTGGCAGCTTGGTCAGGTGCTGGCGAACGCCGTCCAGTGGTGGACACCTGAGCAGGAGCAGGTTGACTCGGAGGCGGGCTTGCAACCTGTGACGATGTGACGATGAGTATGGGTAGCTGAAAGAATGGTGTTAGGAAAGGGTACGAACCCGGTTATCACGGCCGTTGACAGAGTAGTTGGACTGCGAGGTCGATGGTCGCCGTCTCCGCAGCGAGTTAGCCCGCTCTCGAGGCTCCGTATTGCTTTCCTTTGCACGCACAGCGTTCACCAACTTGTCTTGGATGGCCACAAAATCAGATTTGGTCAGACCTGTGTACCGTCGTATGGTGTCCTCAAAATCATCGGAGTCATCATCCTGCAAGCTACCCGGCGTAGCAGGGCTCAATTTGTCCAGGTCATGCCACTTAGGCTGTTGTTCGACATTACTAAATAACTCGAGAGTTATATCTTTCTTATGCCCAGCGGACCATGAGTGATAGCTGGATCCGGTAGATTCCAGTGAAGACCGAGATGAGTTGGCCAATGCCGAAAAGGCAACAGGCTGAGAAAGCCCAAGAGAGAAGTGTGAAGATGATTTAGAATGATGCTTTGGAGAACGGACGGGAGCGTGGTTGGAAAAATCCGGGGAGTCATTCGAAGAAAATGCAGGAGAGGCGGCAGCAGACCGAGACTGAGTGGGAGTAGGGGACCGCATAGTGCGGGTCGAGAGTGAGGACCCAAAGTCGAGAACACCTGAAAGACTAGATGGGGAACGATGGTCTACCGGGGCAGGACCAGTTGAATGGTTCCACGCTCCAGTATTGGCCACTTGAGTGAAACCAGAAGTTTCAGGAGGCGCAGGTAAGCGAATGGGCCTGTTTGGTGATTTAGACTTATCCCCGTTAGGCTGGAAGTCGCTGTCCGTGCTTAGACTACCGCTTCTACTATGGCTAGAAGCACTACCCCGCCTGCTGTGGGTGCGGTTGGTGCTAGAGGGTGTACCGGAGGGTGAGTTGACGTTCCAAGTTATGTTCGATGGAGTACCCGGGCGAGAAGACACCAGCATGGGTCGGAAGGCTGAGCCTGTCAATGGAGATGCAGGCCTCCTCCTAAAGACAGAAGTTACAGAAGCTTCCTGATCAGTGCTACTCGCGCTCTCGCGTTGACTGTCCGAGGAGTATTGACCACCAGCACTACGCGACAAAAACGAACTCGCAGGAGGCGCCACAGACGGCGAAATGGGTCGCGGGGTGCTTCGAGATGCGTCAGAACCCCGGCGAAGTAAACCTGACGTAAAGGTTGTGGTGATGAGTGATGTTCCGTTCGCATTTGGGAGTGTGGGTGACATCGCACGTGGAGTTGCGGAATGCGCACGAGCGTCATCAGAATCAAATGATGGATCGCGAGGAGTCATAGGACGGGGCATGCCAGGGATGTAACCAGGGAGGCGAGGAGTGGGAGAAACGGTACCCGCACGGCCATATGGAGTTGGAGATATGTGTTGCATCTCGGGGTCGACGTTCATCTGTTTATCGGATAATATTGCAGTTCCTGCTTCATAGTCAATCGGGGATTGAGGATTACGAATCTGATATCATGGTTAGGCTATGTAATGCATGAAAAAGCCTATTTCCCCACTGAAGTTCCTGACTCTGAATCACTGGTGGGGGATGCGGCGTTCGATTGTTCACCCGACCGCGGAGCAGGGTGCGCTGTCCTGGGCATTAGTATCTCATCCTCAGCTTCTTCTTCAAACTCCCGTATGACACTCTCCAGAGCAGCTTCGGCGCGCTGAACACTAGAAGAACTGCTGCTGGACGGATGGGAGCTACCTCTGATGTGATCCCCAAGTGGCTGCGAAGAGAAATCTTCGGTAGAGGATATTAGCGAGGCGGAACGAGCCAATGGAGTCTTCTCGTTGGGGCTTGAGGGCACAGAAGATACGAGATGACCGTCTTCGGGCGTTACAGGTCTCAAACTTTCGGAGAAATTTGATGAGGGTTTCTCCCTGAGGCTATGATCGGAGTCTGATGGTGTTATGGAGGCTGCGCCACGGCTGCTACCGCTTCTTTGTGATACAGTGCGGAGATAGCTGTATTCGCGAAACCGGCCAGACGCGAAGAGATTGTTACTATACCTCTTTGTTGAACGCGAGCTTGGGGAGGGCGAAGAAGTAATGGATGAAGCAGGGTATGTAGTTGAAGCGGTCGCGGTGGATATATGAGAGGTGCGCTCATGCGTGTAGTCGGATTCCATTCCTAGGTCGGGTGCATCAGCACTGACTGAGCCGTCATCAACTTTACGGCTCGGAGTGGTACTGGAGGCAACATTTCTGGTACGTATCCGCCCTAGCGTCCCAAGCACCATGTCCTCTTCCTCTTCTGTTATCTGAATTGGCACGCCACGGGATCTCTGTTCGGCAAACCTGGACCTGATATCCTCTAGTGTAAGAGGATCACCGGAGGGGGACTGGAGAAGCGTGAAGCGGCGAGTAAGTCTAAGTACCTGCGTTGTGAGAGAGCTTTAGGTTAAAAGAACAAACTATGACGCACTCTGGTAGTATGAGAGATGTCCGAAAGTCAATAGCAGGCGGGAGTTCTGGCAAATGTTTGAGCTCAGATGTTGGTGGTGTGAACCGGTCGTCGTCAGATGGGTTGTGCCTGCTAGCGTCGGACTTTTTACTAACGTACAGAACACGGTCGGGTTAAAGCGAAGAAGTTGCAAACACAACGGAATGATGTGACGAAATAACGCTCAAATGAGACTTGCAAGGGTATAGAGCAGGGCGGCAGCAGCTCACCGAAAACGATGCATTTGTGCTGGCAGGAATCCTCGTTCAGTACACGAGGCCGGGATGATGCTTGGATTATATTGGATCTCGAGGTTTTTCTGGGAAATGAGCGAGCAACGTGGTGAACACGAGTTTGAGTGTTTACGGAACGATCAGACCAAACGGCTATCTTTCCCTGCTTGGATAGACAAAAGGGCCGAATCCAGAACCAGAACACAAGCAAGATAACAGCGGTCAGTGAAATAGTGAAAGAGAAATGAAGGAAGGATTTGTCGGCCTTAGGCTCATCGTCTTCAGTGACGGCAGCGTCTAAGGAAAGTCGAGTCCGTATTTATTTACAAGTCCCATCAAGTTCAGGCTGTGAATACTCCCGCCGCCGTTTCGGAAGCACTTAAGTTGATCATATCATTTGAGCCATTACATTTCATGACCCATGGGGAATCCATGTCAAGCATCTTTGGGACACTCTAGGCTTCCTAAGATCATACCAAGTCTTATGAATTGAACATTCTCCAACTTCAGTACATAGATAATACACACGTGGGCTTCAGTTCAATGCGGCCCGCAACATACCGAAATTTATTTAGATTGGCACACCCCTTTATCTTCTGCCGACACCATAGGAGGTGGAGAGAACTCATAAGGTAGGCCGCCTTGCTACCAACTGAGCCTACATTGCATACCTGCACAATCAATCAGTAAACTGCATGGGAGTTCTTTAGACGCCACTTACCTCTTCGTGTACTCCCTTGCAGTAGCTAAGAACTTTGCTTTGTCGGTCTTCAACAACTAGAGACGGGACGCCGGTCAGGGGTCTACGCTCACGGTCATGACCAAAACATCTCACTGCAGCAATCTCGGGCTCAAAGGGGTCCTCTGGGCTAGGGTTGTTCACTTTCTCTTGAATTACCGCTAGCACTGCAAAATAAATCATGTGCTTGTCAGCCCGCATCAGTAATCTCGAGGTTAGCCCCACCTGTTGATAGCGTCACTGACGGCTTCCACTTAAAGACGCGGTAAGGACAAAATATCAATGATTGCACACTAATGGATCCATGCAGATCGGAACGACAGGCTCACCTCATCTCGCAGAATTGGAACGCAGATATGGCCCTCCTCGTTAATGCCGGGATGGTAGATCCTGGTCTGGAACGTGACCTAAAGATGCCGCGGGTGAGTTCCTACGTAAATGACGAGAAGGAAGCAACGGGGACGAAGTGGAGATCCAGAGATTGAAGCGGGAAATGATAGGCATGATGGAACGTTTCGGGGTTCGGTGTAATGGAACGTCTTATCTTCTGCCGCGGGAGGGAAGAGAGACGGACTATAACTCACGCTCGGCGCCTTGAAGGGAAAGTTTATCGGGAGCTCGATCTTGAAGTGAAATGTTCCGTTCTTATATGGGCTGTCTGACTTTCGGAGGAGTGCAGGGGTGTAAATGAAAAGTAGAGGGGGCCACCAGTAACACTTACTGAGCCCTTCACTGAACATTTCCAAAGGAGCAAGTTATCCTCTTCTGTTTCGACTGTTATTCCCTAAAGACCGGTAGTCTGATGCTGCATCATTATGTGGTACAGCGTGTAACATACATCAAGGGGCCTGGTTGTGATGTCTTGAAGTTCCTATACATGATCCAGGGGACGAGGGTCAAGTTCAGGGGATCCTCGGAAAGAGAGTAGGTGCACCTTTTGAACTCGCCTGTAGATGATTAAAAATTGTGAATTGATCTATTCCTCGGGGCTTCATACCTAAGTGCTGTCATCTTGACTGGTGGTCCGAGTAGGTATGTAGATGAGAGTTTGACCGAAACGGAAATGTGACGCGACGGCTGAAGCGCTTCGGAAGTCACAGCCAGCACTCAGTGGACCGTCGAGCAATATGGTAGCCGTCGCAGCAGATTCAAGCGTCTCAGATGGACCAAGCGTCTCAAGGCCATCTACACCTTCGTTGGTTCCCTCAAAAAAACGCAAGGCAGCCTCTAATCATCCTGGACCTGAACCGTCCCCCGCACCCAACGACCCAAACAATCCAAGCACAGTAGCCAATGTAGCCTTACCCACTCGAAACGACTTTTTCTCTCGTCCTCGCCTTACAATATCCCGATGCCCCACCTTCCCAGATACTTCCGTTATGTATCATACCACAGAACAACTCGCTATGAACCGCATAGGGTTCAGGTATATCCCGGCAGGTGTTTCACCCCCTGGATCTGCCCTCCCATGTCGAACAATCGAAAGCCTGCCTACAAGCTACAGAGTTAGCTGGGAGGACCGCAGCTCATTCGTCAAGGTTACACCCGATGGTCTGGGGCTAATGGGTGAACGAGGTTTCAGAAGTGCACGGTGTAATGCACCTGTGCGTGAGGGCAAGTGGTATATGGAGGTACGCATCGAGGATGGCGGAGGAGATCGCCCGACTCATGCCCCAGATACCAATATGCGCCAAGGAAGTCATGTCCGACTTGGCTGGGCCCGACGAGAGGCACCTTTGAATGGCCCGGTTGGCTTGGATGCATATTCATATGGATATCGTGACAGCAACGGTGATAAGCTCTATCTAGCGCGTCCCCGCCCATATGGTCGTTCCTTCCGCAGTGGGGATGTCATTGGCATGTACATATCCCTTCCATCTCGACGCAAACCCGATCCCGATGACACTCACGACCCTGCACATATCCAACGTGAACGCATTGCTATCGAGTTCAAAGGGCAGGAATATTTCGAAAGTCTCGAGTACGCTCAGAGCAAAGAGATGACTGCTCTTATGGACTTCTCCAATAAATCAATCAATACGGCATCACTCCCATCCGCCTCTTCCAACAAGAAGGCTGCATCGACGAAGAACCTCCCGGAACGAGGTGCACGACCCAGACAGGTTCCAGAAGCCCCCGTTCTCCGTCCACTACCAACCTTGCCAGACTCTTACATCGCGTTCTTCGTTAATGGCGAGTGTCAAGGAATTGCGTTTGAAGACCTGTTGGATTACCTGCCCTTGCGTACAACGCCTGCATCAAGGAAGAAGGAAAAAGATAAGAAGCGAGCACGTGAAGGGGCTCCTCGGGAACACAAAGAAAATCCATTCGATGACGGAACCCTGGGCTATTACCCATTCATCTCCTTGTTCAACTATGCCCGTGTGCGCTTAAACACTGGCCCAAATTTCGACTTTCCGCCTCCCCCTGACATAGACTGTGTACTCAAAGGCATCGATCATACTGCAACTCAAGATCAGACTTGGCGTCCGATTTACGAGCGTTATCCGGAGTACATGAAGGAGCAGTGGGATTTAGACGATCAGGAAGAAGAGCAAGCCAAATTGGAAGCGGGCAAAAAAGCAGTGCTCGAGAAAGCCGAGGCGCAAAAGAAGGCGCAAAGGGAAAAAAGCAGGAAGCAGAATGAAGCTCGGAAGAAGGCGAAGAAAAATGCGGAGTTACGAGCGTCTTCCATTGCGAGTGCCCAAGTTTCTGCAGCAGAACTTGCAGTTCCCGCCGATGACCATATCGGGTCGTCTGACTTCATCGCGCCGACATTGCAAGTGACAGAGCATGGAGTGGACCAGTCACATTCCCCTGCACCATCGAGTGTTGATTTCAATCACGCTCAAGAAGCAGAGAGTGGATACAATTCCGAGGCCGTCGAAGGAGATGGAGAGGAAGAGCAACACGATGGGCTTGCGGCAGATGTCGATCATCATGACGATGACGACGACGACGACGAAGCGTTTAGGGAAGCGGCAAGTCCTTACCGCAAATTACGGACACAAAATAATAGTTCATCTGTCATGGATATTGACCTGGAAGATCTTTTGTAATATGTACGATAAATACATCCAGGAGAAGCACCATGGAAAAAATAAAACTCTGTGAAGATATGCTTTAGGAAACATCGTACTTCTGCGTTGCATGAAAGTTCGAAGGACACAGGAAACGGTTCGAGTAAAAATAAGATACTCGGTGATGCAGTGGAAGTAAAAGAATACAGGGAAACAGCCAACTAAAATGCGAGTTCATTTTTGGCCTAAAACTGAGTATTATGGGATCCAATTTGGGGGAGGTGTTCGGGCTGGATATCTGGGACACCGGGGTGATAAAATTTCCAATGAAACGGAACAGAGACTAAGCTCACCCAGTACTGACACCAAACCCCTTCTCCCTCTCGACACGAATGTCGAATTCCAACTCGTGTGATTGAGGATCGTATGAGACCGCACACCAATTCCGCCGCCCCATTATATATTTATTTTTGATGCGATTAGTTCCATCTGGATCTTTGGAAAAAATAGGAAGCTGCAGGAAATAGTGCATGAAATCGCTGCAAAATCATCTTCGGGATTCAAGACACACCATAACTTCTTCAGTCTCTACATGATGCAGCGTCCTATGAGTTTTGGTCGCCAGAGTAGATACCATTGCGATCACCCCGTTCGGTGGCCTTCAAGTAGCTTAAAATGCATCATCTCCCACAGTAGATGACAATACCACTTACGGTGTGTTGACGATTGCACCTGAACTAGTGTTAATCTGAACTTAACGGGGAGTAAAAGAAACATACTTGTCACCACGTTGATCATGTACTTAATATCAACATCAGGCGGAACATCAATCGTCCGGTTGTTCTTTCCTCCACTGCCGCGGACCAGCGTTTTAAAAACTCCTACAGCTGCGCAGTGCACATCACCAGAAAGAAACGAAATACGCAAACGTTTCATCTTCGCAATTCCTTGCATCTGCTGAATAAACCAGTTACGCTCTTTCTGTAAGATATGACTTTGTAAGTTGGAGTCACACGAGACATGGTCCCCTGACCTTGTGTGCCTTCGCGGTCCAGTGGTCATTCTACCCAGTCGTTCAGCTACAGACCCGATTCCAAGTCGTCAGAGGTAAAACACACTAGATCATCCAGTAACTCGGCGTCTGCGTTGAACTTGTTCACAAAACTACTGAACCCCGCGGTTCCACTGCGCCCGAGAGCAGTCAAGGGATTCAGCTTGGAGTCTAGCGCAGATTCAAGGAAAACCATCCGTGGATATGCAATGGGGATACCTGTGTGATCTTTATAAATAAAACCGAAACTGTAATTTCATCAAACACCACACCAATCTGCACAACAAGATGTTTTACGTCCGGCGGCAGCTCGAAAATTCGTTGAAAAACCTTGTTGTACTCAAACTCGCTGCAGACTTGATCCTTTCTTCTCTCCCCGCTTACAACGCATTCTGTGTTAGCGTATCACAAACCGTGTAGTGGAGTGACCGCATACCGACAATCCAGCATGAGAATCCGTACTTGGGGCCCCATGTAGGACAAAAACGAATGTGATGGCAAGCCAATATAGCGACCTTGACCCCCCAAAACGAGGGATTTGAATATGTGCTTCCTGTCGTCCAATCCGTCGAGATGAGCTAGGGATATGAGATCAGAATATGCGAAATTCATTTCCGTCCACAACGCACGATGGATGAAGCATTGAAAAAGCAAAAAGAAGAAGTAACCACGCGCTCCAATCCTAAAGGGGACATGAGCGAAAGAGTTCTGACTTATGAAAGCTACCCACTGCTTGAACACAGGAGATTGTTGAAGCTCTTCAGGATCTGCAGGACAATAGTATCGTGACCAAAAAAATAAATCTATGAAGAAAGTCACGTACAGCTCCCAAATCCATCGATCTTATGACATGCAAGGTTAGTCAATATTAAAGGGATGAAGCGCAATCGCACGCACCAAATCTGTAAATGTGCATTCTTGCTCAACAGGTCATCTTTTCATACTGCAGTAGCTTACCATGGTCATCTGCAGATGCCACAAATGAGTGTCTTGTCGAACACGTGCAATCCGCATATCTTACCACACATATTCAACATCGGACTACGGAAATAGGTGCTGTGAGTAACAAGGGGCAAAGTTAAAATCATCTGGGCAACATACATCGAACTATTAGCCCTTGCAAATGCGCCCCTTCGGAAGGAGTTGCAGTAGTGATTGAAGAAAAACCGGTCGATGCATGATACAATTTCGGGAGTCAAAGGAAAGGTTTTCTTCATAGATGGCTTCGTCAGGAGCCATTTCTGCATCTCGGGCTCTCGAGTCAACCTAGCAGAGAAGCGTGATTATCTAGGGTGACGCAAATGCACAGACACATACGAATCGCAGTATAACTGATCACCTCCTCCCACAAGGACATGAAATGGCTGTTCAACATGTTTGTGCATGAGATCAACCCACATAGGGTCATACCCACTCTGAAACCCTGGCCCTTTGAAGTCGTCCTGATTCACACCAGCGCTGAAACCATTACACTAAGTAGAAGTGGGCAAAATATACAACAAACAGGTTTCGTCTACCTTACCGAATGAGCCGCCCAACGCATGTTCTGATGACGAGCAGGTACGAAGAAGGACAATTGCATGCCACCATTAATACTATACTTGATGCAGATTTCATTGTCACCTAGTTGTATCTGGATGGGGAAGCGCCAAAACGTAAAGGTGCTGTACATATGCCTGTGTTAAAGATACCTTAATGTTATATGAACCTATTGCACTCACCCCCCACTTCCAGCGTAAACATAAATCTCCTGACCAGTTACGTGCTGGGTCTGGTCCTCTCCCATGTTTACTTTTCCCTTGTAGTCACCGAAGGAAGCCTTGTTCCGGTCAGAGAGTTGCGCTGATGGCCCTGCCATTGCAGTGGCATGAGGATCTGCAGGATGCGGCCCAAGGTCATAGAAGGAATTAGAATCCTGAGACTTTAAAGAAGGTCGGGCATTCTCCTCAGGGTCCCACTGGTAGGTTAAGACTGGAAATGGCTCGTAGGAAGAACCTGAATCTGCGGCTACGAACAATATAGTTGAAATGCCTGAACTACCACAGATGAACACTTACTAACGACAAGAGCTGCACCTCGCCAAAGCTCATTTTGGTCAACTGTATCGTAACGCAAAAGGGGCCCGACCATAAATTGGAGGTGAGGTTCCATCCTGGCAAGCTTCTGTGCTCTAGAGCGGTCCACTGCAGGCATTTGAGCCAAGTGAACGCTGGGTTTACTAGACACTGACGGCTCCATAGGATGACTAGCAGAAGCGTATGCATTATAGGCATCATTCTCGGAGAAATACGCAGGTAGATCTGTATCAGGTTTCGGAGGAACAGAAGGCGGCGTGCCAGGAGTCGGAGGTAGGGGTAGTACACGATAACCACTGGCAATCCTGCTATCTTCAGGGAGTGGGTCAATCTCTTCTACAGGCAGATGACTCGCGTTTGGCCCCCTCTGGGCATCCAAGGAGAAACGATGCTCTTCCTGTGCATTAATAGCGCCAGGAAATTACTTGCAGGGACATCTGAGACATGAAGTATTACTCGCCTTATAGGCTCTGCGCTGAGTATGCCAGCCCGTGGTGTCCATGATATAGAAGAGTCAAGTGTAATGGTTTATGAGTGGTTTATGAGTTTTCGAAGGACGCTAACATTTGAAAAGCGGCAGTGCTAACTTGCCAAGCTGCTCGGGACCTCGGGTGGCGCGGGGTTGCTTGGCCCATGTACTTAAGTACCAGATAAATCAGACTTGCATTTTAGACAACGAGCAGTGCTCAGCTGCTTAGAGCATCAAGCTGTGATGAATTCGAAATTCTCCGTTCCTGAGATTAACTGCGACTGCGCGTAACTAGATAGTGGTATGATATTCCAGGTAAGCTGACTATGTAGGAGGTTAACCAGCGTGGTCTAGAACTGTGGTAACCAATTTCCCATTCTGCACCACTGTCTTCAGCATCTCCGGCATGGCTTGTTCTTCAAAGACACCATCTTCCTCCCCTTCGACTGGTAAGCTAACGTTGATCGCGCTGCATTTTGCAGTGGTAATTTCAACACCAAGACATTGTTTCGAGAGGTAAATCTGCCCCGAGTCCGTTGAGTCGATTTGAATAGTGGGTGCCACTCCAGTAATTTGCAGGGTGAATGACGGAGACTTTGTGATGGACACAGAAGAGATCACAGATTCGACGAGTACAGAAGTCTTCGTACAATTGACTGTGATGCTTTTCAGTAACACCATTCCCAAATCAAAACCAGTAGACTGACCCAAGGTGACAGCGTTAACCTTCCCCTTAATGATCACGGTTGTGTTCTTGCAACCAAAGAGGTTGATTATTTGGCTGATATCCGCATTGCCGACCTCCAAAGCAGACTCGTTTTCTTGATATTCCTAAACGACCATTAGACGACTCGGATTAATTTATAACAAGATGCTTACAATAACCCATTTGTTGCCCTCCAGCGCGAATTTGGCAGGCTTCTTGCTCATCAAAGCCTGAGGCTTCGTTGGTTTCACAGGTTTCTTGGAAGCTGTTCACATAATCAGGAAGTTTGATGTGTATAGTCCAAAGAAAACTCACTTGTCCCGCCACTTGCAGAGACAACACTTCCAGCTCGCAGGTTAGGGTTCTTGTGGGTCATCTCGCTCTTATCAACTTTACGTAGTCCCTTTGTTACTTCTGCGCCGCGGTTTAGATCTGCGAATACTGCAGCAACTCCAC
>LVVM01004023.1:73220-97839 GCA_001882365.1 Rhizopogon vesiculosus | reverse complement strand
GAGGGTGAGAGTGTCGACTGTGCATCCCATCTTCGCTGCCTGTATTACGTTAAGTAAATTGCACCTCTGTGGATAAAGTATGCATACCTCAATAGATAATTGGCCCCATCCTGTACCGAATTCCAGCAGACGATCTCCTGATCTAAGGTGCGCGCTCTCAAGCAGGAGGTGTATTTTGTGTATTTGAGCAGCGTAAAGATCATCTTCCTTCCATGCTTTCGTGAGGTCACCTCTGACACCACCGGTATTCTCAGGAAATACCGCGCAGGAATATGTCATATCCTTGCTCAGGAATGACTTCACACAGCATCAAATGTCAGCGCTAGAACATTCTCGGCGAATAGACCACCATTACCTTAAAGAAGTCATTACAGACATCATAACCCGTCATCTTAGCACAGGTTTATGTTAGCCCGCTGATGCGTTGTGGTATGTTACGAAACGTACCGCGTTGAGCTTGGCATTAGATAAAGATTGACCAAAGGCTCTGACATAGAGCGCAGAAAGCAGGACGCTTGCGTGATTAACATATGAAGACAGTCCGAATAGATGCTCGCGGTTTTGTATCCAAAGCTGGGAGAAAATATGAACGACTCTTCAATCACGAGGGCAAATTGCAAACCAACATCAAGGATGGTCTTTACGTCAGATGGGGAAGCGATGAAGTCGCCGTGCATGAACGCTTCTGCGACTAGCGAAGGATATTAATATATGTTCTCACTTCTGAGATCATATGGATAAAACGCTTACATCCTAAGTCATGCGAGAGATAAACTCGGGCCCAAAAATTTGGGTTGACGACGGAGATGGTGGCAGAGAGACGTGACTTGTCGACATCCATTTGCCCGAAGCCGAGTACTTCACCTCCATCGTGGATGCGGAGGTTGCCTTTTTTGAGCCCTGACTTCAGGCTGGACACGACGCAAGACTTTGCTACACACATCGTTGAGGTGAACATTGCGAGGCATCCCAGCGACAGCACATACCATAGTCAAGAAAGTACGAGTAGACAAACGTCGTTCTGGCAAGAGACTTCGGACTGATCAGAGACCTACAATCGACAGTCATAGTGTGAATGGAAAAGTCAGGGGCTGCTCAGAGTAAGTATGTTCAGAATAAATAAAACCGCGGAGTACAGATATGACGTACTTCAGGATTTAGAAGCGAAAAGTTCGATGAAGGTCGTTCAGTGGGCATCTTCGTCATTAAGTAGAGCAGGACTAGAGATACCGTCGCAGTTCGTAATGCATGACTCGGGCTCGGAGATAAGACCATCAACAACCTCACTGGGTACAGTTGTGACACCAACGTGATGATCACTAGGCCTGTGCCAGAAAATTTCACTTGGACTCGCGCTCGTGGGTTCAGGGGCTGAAATAACATCAGCAACGTTCCATTCTCATTCCTACTTCGACGCGGAAAGATTGTGGCACCAGTAGTGCATGATGCACAGCTCAAGTACAGTAATAACTCATTACTCAAGCGCCAATGTTATGTAAGTGAGAGACATAAAAGTCAATGCAGCCACGAGGAGAAACAACTAAAACCACACGAGAAAAAAACAGTGTGCATTGCAACTACAGCAATGCTCTTAAATAGGGAGTCGATGGTTCAGAGCGGAAAACTGGGTTGCGTCCGTCCGTCCCACGGCATGGGTGGAAGGTTCAAGCAAATTTGTGGTTTTTCACTTACATAATGAAACTGATGCCCACAGCCCCCAAAAAAGCAAATTTGAGCAAATTTCAAACTTCCTGAGATCTGAGCCTTACATCTAGACATGGGCAAGGATAATCTGGATCTACATGAAGGATCATGATTTGGAAATAGTTCCCTTGCGGGCAACTGATTACCAGCCGAGGTGTTCGACTCTCTCGACCGTGGGGGCCCAGAAGGAACCCACAAGTCGTTGTCAAACTTGTTATTATCTCACAGGTTGCATTCAGGTCCTAGCCCAACCATATTTGAGCTATTAGGACGACGTCTGGATTCTTGCTACACTGCTGGAAAGGTCAGCGGACCGAGATGACTATAGAAGCGGTAATGTTACAAAGCGCTCGCACAATATCGAAACTTTAATATTGATCAACTAGGGGCCATGTGATCTGAAGGTTATGCTAGACCTGTTTACATAGTAAAGTGTAACATGCCGCAGCTCAGCTCCACTAGCTCGGGGACCGTGCCCAACGTCTCCAGCAGCGCTTTGTGAGAAAGACTATAATGGGCCTGAACTCCAAGTTTTATTCGCACAATCTAGGGGATCGCGGAGGGCTACATATTATATATAGCAAAAAGTAAGCATTATGATCCCCGGACTCCTGAGAGTTCTCGCACATATTATTGAAATGCTATAGCCCAGGCTCTGCGCTGTATTTCCAGAATTTCGACCCCGCAACCATCAAGGACGCCACTGTACCGGTACGCTTTGGAGTGTTTTGGCGTTTACTGTTAATACGAGATAATCCCGCCGTGAATATGTATGTCACTTTACGCCCATCGCGCTGCATTGTTTGATCAATTCCATTTTCTGCAACGAATCTGTATTTATATCTGTGACCACGAACGTAGGCCTGAGAAGATCTACAAAAGTTAACTGGACTCGCGTTCGTGGGTTCAACTTGAAGGGATTGTCAATTATTGTCAATTATAGGTACAGTAGTAATAGCTCAAGTACTCAAGCTTCAAGTGCCAAGTGATATAAAAGTAGCGTGAAAACTCAAGCGAGAAGAAAAGACAGTACTTATGCATTTCAACTACGTAGAGCACAGGAGTACAGGAGCGGAAAACTAGTTTGTGCCCGAAGATGCCGGTTCAGTAAAGTTCAAACCACTTCACTTGTGTTCAACCTAAAAATGAGCCCGATGCATTGAGTAGGCGTTCTTTGTAATGTGTACGGTCTGAGGACAAATGGGTCAGAGGAAGCGTTGGTACCGCAGATACATAGCACTTATGCTGCAGAAGAAATCATCTGGTTACTGCTGAATTACAATTTTCTGTTCTGTATCGTGATAACTGTGCATTTTTAAATGACAAGCGTCCTCTATGCGAGCTGGACAAACCTTAGGCGATGTACCAATATGTCGTCAGCTACTGCCAGGCGGTCAATGTGGACTGTCATAGCATCTGGTGCTGAAAGGTGGTTGGAGGTCAATGTGTGTACAAACAGCCCTTGACCTGTTCTATCACTGAACCGCAGCATGGCCGTCCGAACGATGATCAGGAAGAAGTTAATAGGAATAACTTGGCAGAACTGAAAGCAGTGTCAGCGTGGGTGGTTGCGTCTCTCATTTCGTGGAGTATGTACCATATCAGTCACAACATGCGCGCTATTTGATGCCGAAAGGTATGCAGCCAGCATAGTCACCAACGAAATAGAGCACATGGCTCCAGACTCCACGATAATGCGCATAATAGGATATACTTGAGATCTAGTCACACGTATCTCTAATGAGCGTCGGTGAACTAACCACAGCATAAGGGCAAGGATGCCTAGATATTACGCATTAGTGAACTCGAAAACTGGCAATAGCTGGAAGGCTCATAACTGGTGGCAATTAGATTCGTAACAAACGCCGTTGTAAAACGGCCCATGTCTTGTATTGCAGGAAAACGACGTCTGCATTCGCCGGTGTCAGTTGGCAGAGTGCCCACGTCGTGTAACCCCCAGTAACTTGTCAAAGTGATGAATGTGTACCCGAGATGCGCACAGTTGAACGTACCAGCGATTGACATCCATCCTATAATTGGGATGATGATTGTGCGAGTTCGTTGCCATATGACATAGCATCGGTAGATCTAAGACCACCCAGTTGAGTCTCGTTAAAGAAAGAGTAATGATTGAGCTGACAAGGATAGCATCGCCGAAGAGCGTCTTCAAAGTGTTTAAGATAAGCATGCCTTTACCGTTGCTGAGATCCTCGAAGAATTGCTCTACGTCCTCTGAAGAAATGAAGCCTTGCCATATATTTTTCCGGCGAAAATAACATGCTGTTTGTCGAGAGATAAACGGCGCGCAATATCATTTGACTCGACGAGGGAACACGCCATGGTACACATGAGGAATAGCAGGCAAGCAGTAGCTAACATAGGACGAGCAACCTCTGCCGATTTACGCTGATATATCAGGGCCTATAATGTCATTCCAAACAAGAAAGTGGATATTCCCAGTCAAAAAGATGTCATCAGCGGTCCACAGGAAGAGTGCTATGGAAATACTGACCATAGAGGATACACTCCAAGACGATAGCCAGGATGGTTGCTTCCGCTACGCTAATGCTCATATCCACCTCACATCCTATAGGATACAAGGGACGATGAAGGGGGAGTGAGGGCTTAGCATCGGTCCTTGAAGGCAGTGCTCTAAAGGAAGGAAGACGGGTATCAGGGATGTGGCACTCAGGATGCTCAGCGTTGATCACAAGAGGCACAGAACCCGCGCGCTGTCGATTGTACGAAGATGTATCATATGGTGTGTCGAAAGTTTGAGCAGATTATCTCCTCCGGTGCTCAGTAGTCCTGCCCACGTGGCAGTGTTGATGGTGGAGGTCACATTCCATCATTCCCCCATAGTGCTGTACCTTATCGTAGCTAGTTCCTTGCAAGCACAGATCATGATAAGTACATCCGAAACACAGCTGTGATATATATTATTAGATATTTGATACGTTCGTATTTAGTATTTACATTGACTCCGATAAGTCTCTCGCTCTATCGATCACCCTTCACATCATGATCCATTGAGTCGCCGTCGGAGCACTGCCGCATCAAGGATGAGGATTTAAGCCCCCACACCTCGTCCCTTCTACGACTCGAGGTAGACATGGCCATCACTGTGAAGGCATCAACCCTTGTGGCAATCATCTTCGAGTGTATTCTCTATGGTCAGTATTTCCATAGCACTCTGCCTGTGGACCGTTCATGTCATCCTTTTCACCAGGAATATCCACTTTCTTGTTTGGAATCACGTTATGGGCCCTGACATATCAGCGCAAATCTAGAGATGTTGCTCGTCCTATGTTAGCTGCTGCTTGCCTGCTATTCCTCATGGGTACCTTGGTGTGTTCTCTCGTCAAGTCAAATAGCATTGCACACCTCTTATCTCTCGACTAACAGCATATGATTTTCTCTGCCAATCATGTATGGCAAGGCTTCATTGTTTCATCAGAGAACCCAGAGCTGTACTTCGAGGATGTCAGCAAAGCTACAAACAAGATGGCCTTAAATGAGTTGGAGACTCTCTTCGGCGATGCGATACTTGTCAGCTCAGTCAATTTCGCTTTGTTTAACGAGAGTTGACTGGGTGGTGTTAGATCTACCGATGCTATGTCGTATGGCAGCGAACTGATGTGATCATCATCCCGATTATAGGATGGATAGCAGTCGCTGGTGCGTGAATCTTGCTCGAATATCTGCAGCTCGGATACTCATTCATCATTTGGGCCAGTTACGGGGAGCTGCACCGTCTGGACACTCAACAAACCGCTCCCCGAGTCAGCGGCTACACAGATCGTTTTCCAGATAGAAGCGGGAAAATGGGTAGTTTCATTCTACTCAACGGCTTTCGTTACGAATTTTCTTACAACCAGTTACGATCCTTCCAACTGTTTCCAGCTGTCGAGTTCTCTGACAATTTGTATTTAGGCATCCTTGCGCTCAAGCTCTGGTTGGTTCACCGACGCTCATCAGGAGTGCTCATGACTAGATCTAAAGTCTACCCTATCATGCGCATTATCATGGAGTCTGGGGCGCTGTACTCTTTGACGTTGGTGACTATGCTGGCGACATACCTTTCATCGTCCAATAGCGCTTATATCTTGACTGATGTGGTACATACCCGTCCCATTAAGTGACATAACCATCCATACTGACACGTTCTTCAGATCTGTCAAATTATTCCCATCACCTTCTTCTTGATCATCGTTCGCACGGCTATGCTGCGATTCAGTGATAGAACAGGTCAAGGACTGTTCTCACACACAGTGACCCGCAACAACCGACTTCTTCCTGCAGCTGAGGGGGTTATGAAGGTCCGCATTGACTCCATGACGGAGGTTGAACACGAACGTCACGGTGGAAAAATATCCGGAGTTTCCCCATCTCATGCTGATGTCATGGATGACTCCTGTCATTCAAAAATGCACAGCTACCCTGAGCTAGACTCGGAGCAGAATCTTACAATTGACAAGTAAACGAGCCTTGGTACGCATCATTGCTACCTCTGACACATTCATCCTTGAATCGTAGACCTCACCTTCTTAGATCTTTGTACATGTATTGTTAGTATGCAGTAGTTATGAGAGTTGCGAATCACAACCAATCATGCTCATCTTGTGGTGTGGGCGGACATTTAGGTCGAACAATTTATTGCAATATTGACCTCTGTTCCTTGGCAGTTGGTTTATAGGTGTAGGTTCAGCGAAATCCCAGACTCCTATGAAGTGGGGGAGGGCCTAGTTCGAACACAAAAATGACACCTTCCTCAAACAGATTGCAGCCTATTGTATGGCAGATCATCCAGAGTGGCTTATTTGTCAAGTGCGGCTTGTTTTGGTTGGTTCTCTTCGTTAGTCTTCAACTGCTTTATATACGGTGATGTTGTGACTCTCCTGGGGCCCTGCGAAGCGGGTGCGACGATAGCCGCAGGTATATAACTCGTTGAAAAATGTAATGCAGTTTAGTTTAAAATTGTAGTATGTATGTACGCCAATCGCCAGCCTGAGAGTCACTAAAAAGTGTATAAAATTTTCATGCTGTCCTGAAACTTCAAGTTTCAAATTTCATTCAAAACTTCTAACCATACTGTTTGTTGTCTCAACATCATAAGGCAGACCGTGAGGTCTTACCTTCGGATCAGGTTTCGGAGTCGGGTCCGGAAATAGCTTTGTCACGGTTAGGCGTGACTCCGAATGTGACCACCAACCTTTTGACTCTGAGTTGTCCTCCACCTCAGTTGTTCTTTACGTGGAAGGAGCCAAAGGTGATTGACATGTTGTCCTCGCATCGTGGAAGTGCTATACACCAAAATCATGATTATCTCCACAACTTCAAGTTGCTCCATGGATCCATGTCAGTCGCGGTTGTAGTAACCCTAGCACTGTTTGGGCTCTGTTGTGTTTCTGATTTTTGACGCGATCATTTAAACGCTGATAGACTTCGAGGTTTGGTATTTACTGATAACAATTATAATGCAACCCCGCCGTTTGGAATAGCTAATACATTATTATGCATGTCAATTTCTAGCCCACCGCACCGCATGCCGCCATCTCCGATTTTCTGCGGTGAGTATTCACTTACTTCTGTGTTGATGTACCATGACCTGTGCTTGCTACCATGATGCGTCATGCATTCTGATTCAGTTAGTCTGCCAATAAGGCGCAGCAAATGACAGATGCCATCAGTCATTCACCACTGCCAAGTTGGCAAGACTACTGAATACTAGAGGAGAGAATTTGCCCGACTTCAGAGTATGATAAGTCCTACGGTTTATTACCGCACGGCGGGCTCTGTTTCTCTTGGATCAGTGCCGAGTACCTTGGTATCATATTCATGATCTCCGTCTTTATTCGTTCATAGCACCATCCTCGAGGACAGACACTTTCAGCCCCAACACTCCCCTCTACTATCCCTTGCATTACGACTCAAGGTGGACATGGGCATCAGCGCAGAGGCGGTAACCATTCTGTCAATCATCTTGGAGTGTATTCTCTATGGTCAGTATTTGCGAAGCAATCTTCCTGTGGACTAAGTATCGATAATATTTTTCTATTCGGGAATCTCCACTTTCTTATTTGCAATCACATTGTAGGCCCTGTTCCCCGCCTGCTGTTCTCCATGGGTACCGTGGTTGTGTTCTTTGATCAAGTTAAACGGTCTTGTATGCCGCTTATTTCTCAACTCGCAGCTTGTGATTGTCGATGCCAATCATCTATGGCAAGACTTCATTTCTTCAACAGAGGACCCAGAGCTGTCCTTCAAGGATGTCAACAAAGATACATTGAAAGATATTCTAAACGAGTTGGAGACTCTCGTTGGCGATGCAATCCTTGTCAGCTTATTCAATTACTCTTTGATTAATGGGACTTGACTGGGTAGTATCAGATCTACCAATGCTATGTCGTGTGGCAGCGAACTGATGTATTCATCATCTCAATTATAGGATGGATAGCAGTCGCTGGTGCGTGCATCTTATTCTTGTCTGTACCTCCGACACTCATCTATCACCTGAACCAGTTACGGGGAGCTATACGGCCTTGGCACTGAGCCAACTGAGCCCAACAGACGCAGATACTGTTTATCATCAAGAAACGGGAAAATGGGTGATATTATTATATACAACGGCATGAGTTACAAATATAATTGCTACTAGTTACGATCCTTCCAATTGCCGCTGTCTAGTTTACTGATATCTAGGCATCCTTGCGCTCAAGCTCTGGTTGGTTCACCAACGCTCATCAAATGTATGCGTGACTAGATCTCAAGTCTATCCCATCCTGCGTATTATCATGGAGTCTGGAGCGCTGTATTCTGTATTTGGTGACAACGCTGACGGCATATCTTGTAGCATCGAATTGTACGTATGTTTTCACTGATATGGTACATACCATTCGCATTGAGAGTCGTCGACTATCATACTGACTGACGTCGCTTCAGATCGCCCAAATAATTTCTATCACCTTCCTGATCATCGTTCGCACAACGATGCTGTGGTTCCTTGATAAAACATATCAAGGGACGTTCACGCCCCCAGGTCCCCGGCCGTCCGCCTTCAGTACTCAATGCCGTGACGGTCCAAGTTGGCTGCCTGACAGTAGTTCACACCGATGCAATGTATGACACCTATCATGTTACTTAGTTAAGTTTCTTTACGAATCTGCCTGCTGACACTACATGAATTTCTAGGTGCTCAGTGGCATCAACTAAATTACCGCTCTAATCCTAAGACATTAACCTAGATAATTTTCAGAGTCGGAGACACTTTAAGTTGTGACTTCGTATGTTACAACCTTAGACCTGTTACATCGACTACAGAATTGCGACTTTGAATTCCTTTTTATTGTCATTTGGTTTGGTCCTGCTCAAATTGGACACTCATATATACAACCCACATACTCGTTGTCTCCTCCCCTCCTGAGTATCTACTCGAATGAGTAGCGAGACCATGTACTCGTCCAAACAGGGCCCTTATACAAGCGTAGTAAGAATTTGTTCGCAAGAGTCTTGCCGGCAATATTCCTTATCTCCACCCATCTTCAGTCTACAGCCACGTAGAAGACGATTCCTGCTCATGAGTGCCGTTGGCATGAACTAGAAGGATTGTCACGCCAATCGTGTTACGGTGGACGGAGAACTTGTGTATCCATTTGCCACCATCCACACAGGCTTGTCCAGTGCACCTTGTGGCGTGTCAATGATCTGGGTGTCGACGAAGACACGTTGCACCACCACGCCAATCATTGCGAACAAGGATTCGGAGAATCGGCTGCAGTCACGGTGACCAAATAAGAGGATGGGGCTGTAACGAGCTCTGAGCTCAGTTAAACCTTATTATATTCACTGCAGCCGTCGGTTGCATGCATTATGCCATCTGATGACCAGAGTTTTTGCTGATAGAAAACTTCAAAGCTGTGGAGGTCCATGCGAAACAGTAAGTTGGGTTCTACCGCGATCTGTAATATCGGATTCGTAGTATGTAAGTTACATCAGTGTCACAGTGTCACATCCTCGAGTAATCGGGGTGACTGCTCGGCAATCCGCAGTTGTTTTCAAATTTCACCTTTGATAGTCAGTCACTGACGCCGTTCGATTCTGCTATACCTGAGTGAGCAAGTTGGCTATATATATGTTGCGTACTAATGTAATCTGTCAGCAGCAATCCAAGACTACTGTAAATATCCTGCCAGGCTGCCTCGCTCTCACGAGGACCCTAATTAAGTTCCGTGTTGAACCTCGGCCTCCATAACTGCGAGGTTTTGGATATAGTAATCTGGTGACTATGCTAAGCAGATCAATTGTAAGTGCTACAAAGTTTCAGGTGCCTTGCCGACTGGAACATCTTTCTAGTCACGTAATGAATATGCATGATGGTGTATCGATGCCATGAATAAATGAGCCCTCAAGATGTGATCCGGCACTGGAACCATGTTTACGTTCAATATAAGCATGCACATGCAGGTCCCAGGAACGTCATGGGCGTAGGGGACATCTGATCTTCCGGGACCTGCCTAACCTCATGTATTCACTGATGGCTTCAAGTTACCAGCTGATTGGTTTGCACATGTCCCCAAACGAGCAATAGCAGCATCAGTGGGTATCAGCTGCAAAAATAGCATCCTGATCAATTTCACTTCTTCACACCACCGCCCCTCAAGGACCAATACTTTAATCACACCTTCCCCCTTTCAATTTATTGCCCACACGTTGAACATGAGCATTAGCGTGAAGGAAGCAACTATTCTGTCTATCATCATCGAGTCCATTCTTTATGGTCCGTACATGCACTGTGCTCACCCTGTGCACCATTGACTATTTCTTTATCACAAGGAATCTCCACTTTCTTGTTTGGGATCACATTGTGGTCCCTGACATACCAGCGCAACTCCGCACAGGTGGCTCGTCCTATGTTAGCCGCTGCTTGCTTGCTATTCCTCCTGGGTACCATGGTGCTTTTCCTTATTAATTCAATGATGTTGCAAGGTGTTTATCTTGACTCGCAGCGTATTGTTGTCGACGCCAATCATGTGTGGCAAGGCTTCATTTCTGATGGGGGCGCAGACGAGTTCTTCCTGGATGTCAGCAAGAACACGTTCAAGAATGCATTATACGAGATAGAGACTCTCGTTGGCGATGCAATCCTTGTCAGCTCAGTCAGCTGCTCTTTATTCAATGAGGACTCAACTGTGCTGCGTTAGATCTACCGATGCTATGTCGTATGGCAGCGATTTGAGTTAATCATCGCCCCAGTTATAGGATGGGTGGCGATTGCTGGTACATGCATCTTGTTCGGCTTTTCTGCATCTCGGATACTCATTTACCTGAACCAGTTACAGGGACCCACACGGTTTTGTCGATCAGCCAACTATCCCCGACCAGTGCAAATATAATTTTCATGCAAGAAACGACGGCAAAATGGGTTATCTCTTTCTACTCAATGGCATTCGCTACAAACTTCATTGCCACGAGTTACGGTCCTTTCAGCTATTGTAACTGGGATCGAGCTCACTGACTTTGTTCTCTAGGCATTCTTGCCTTTAAACTCTGGTCGGTTCATCAGGGTTCATCAAGAATGCGCACGACTAAGTCTCACGTTTATCCTGTCCTCCTCGTTATCATGGAATGTGGAGCGCTGTATTCTATGTCGCTGGTCACTATGCTGGCAACATACCTCACAGCATCGAATAGTGCATATATCGTAATTGATATGGTACATCCCCCCGAAATGAGAGACCTAGTCCTCCACGCTGACAACACTGCTTCAGATCGGCCAAATTATTCCAATCACATTCTTCATGATCATCGTTCGGACGGCGATGCTGCGGTTCAAAGATAGAACGAGTCAAGGGCTGGTTACGTACTCGGGAGCCTCTGACCGTTTACCTATATCTAGGACGATGAAAGTCCACATTGACCGCGTGAGGGTGGTTGACACCGACGTCGACGTTGGCACCGCGTCTAGAGTCTCATCAGCTCACCAAAACGATTCCAAGGTGCTCAACCGTCAAGAGTCACCAGAAAATATTTATTCGACAAGAGCGGGGTGATCTTTATTGAGGTCATCTTTTTACGCGCAGAGGGTATATACTTGTAAACAAGGGTCTTTGGTATACCACGATGATTTTATTTACGCATTTATTCCATGTCACGGAGGTTCGTAAAACCTCCTGGCACAGTGGCCGATAATAAATGAACGTGCTTAACATGTGACCAAAGAAGAGTCATACGACGAAGGCGAAATACTGATACGTGAATGTAAGCTAATCGTTCAATATTAATCTTGTATGACATGCAACAACGTCTGCAACATCTACAATCTAATAATGCATACTTTGCCGTCTATCGCGTAAGGGTATAAAACAGAATGGGTCTATTTTGTAGTGATTAGTGCCCGACTAAGTGATGTCAAAAAAAGAAGACACACATTAAAGGGAGAGACTGAGGAGGGACAAAAGGTCGGTGAGACCCAGAGAACTGAGGATAGCAACAACGGGAGCGAGGAGAGGAGTAAGGGAGGTAACAATGCCAGCCACGAGCGTGATAACGATCTCGAGGAGGGAGGTGACGGTGCAGCCGAGGTCAGCTAGGAGAGGGAGAACCTCTGTGTGGACATCACCGACGACGACCTTGAGCACGGCACCGAGAGCAGCGAAGAGAAGCTAAAATTGGAAGTTTAGCGACGACAACAGATAGGTTGCATAAGCATTTACGCAGAGGTCACCAGCAATGAGCGTAGCAAGAGACCCAACGGTCATCAAGGTGGTGCCCTCAACAGGGGCCAAGATGACGGAGGAGTCCTTACCAACGAGTCCCTGGAGCTGAGAGACAGCGCCAGTGAGCTGAGTCTTGATCTGAGCGACGACTGGTGAGATGGAAGCAACGGTGGCATTCTCCGAAGTGATGTAGGCTAGGGTAAGATGTTGAGATGTGCTGGAGTCAAATCTGATTCTGATAACTCACTAAGCTGGTCAGTCAAGGGCCGGATTTGAGCGAATACATCGGTGAAGACAACAGCGACTGAGACACTAATCTCGGTCTCACGACGGAAGCTAGGGAGATCGACCTCCTGGGTAAGGTCGGTGATCTCAGATTTGCCAGAAGAAAGATCACCGGGAATGGAAGCGCTAGGGAGGGTGATAGGCGCAGCATTAGTGAGGGTGCTCAAGGCAGCGGTGAGGATGAGAGTGATAGTAGCAAAAGAGGGCATTTTGTAAAGATTGTGGGGTGTCTGGTGAGACGACGAGTGTGTTTGGAACGCGGTTTGGGAAAAGAAAGATGACAAGGAGTCGATGAAGGTTTTCTGAAAAAGTGAGGAGCTTTATAGCAGACCTCGTTCGGATATAGTCCGTCATGTTCTGTCACTTCTGTGAATTTCTGCTGCCTTGAAAACATTTTGAAACACGCTTAAGAAGTCTATCACACTGTTCGACATATTGTAGAAGCGCACATTACCCACTTTGGATAGAGGTCGGTACTTTTGTTGGTGGGTCGCCACTCACGAGGTGGAGCGAAGGATATTTCTGTCAAACGTTGCTCCATAGCCGATTGATCTGACCCTCCTGAATGTGTAGCTATGTGCAGGCCCGTCAGCTCCCAAGCGCGCTGTAATACATAGTACGTACTCTAGTCCCTAAGAGATGGTGGAACGTCAGTATCATTCATTGACTTGCTCTGTCCTTTGTCCGTCACCATGGATAGCTCGGAGGGTTGCAAGTACTGGCAGTGGATAAGCTTTTAAATTTCCGGAAGCAAACAGAAGCAAACGTAATTTCAGTGCGATCATATCCGCGGGACCCCGAAGGAAACCTCCAAATGACATCTCTGACAAGTGAAAAAAAACACACACGAATTCAGCGCAAGCTGCCATTTGCGGTTGGCGGTCGCAAAAATGAAGATCGGAGAATGTTCACGAGGAAGCGTAGCTGCCAGCGCACGTGAAGTCAAAAAAACTAGACGTTATCCATTGACATCTCGAGTCATCTAGGAAACCCGTGTCTACAGAATTCTGGCCTCCAGTATCTTCCAATCTTTGAGCAGAGGTCGACATGCAGCTTCTGCAATGTTCGTAAAGTTGTGGACCAAAAGGTTTTAGTGAGCGTATTGACGCACCAAATGGTGGTCAAATGCTGCCCTGATCCGCCTTGATATCCCAGTGAAAACCTACAGGTACCTGAGTGCTGCGGAAAGGCGCGCAATGAGGGCGAGTAGTGGAACGGGCTCGACACCTGTAGGTTTTCACTGCGCAGAGGCTGGAGGCTTACTAAAGTCAAACGACTGATTTCGTCAAATGGTAAATAGCCACAAACAGCCTGTGTCACTTACACCGTTACAGAGCCACGACTACCATCTCGAACATATGCTATCGCTGCCATCTTTGGAGGCTTTTGCCAAGGTACATGCCTTTCCACAATGTTCAATGGTCCTTAATCATAACACGTTATTCTCCCAAGGGTGCCTTCGCAACTGCGGCTGGTGTTGCAACGCTAGGTCCAGCGCCTGGTATTGCGCTTGAGTGACTTGTCTTATTTTTACCCTGCAGGCTGTGGACTCCTATACTACGGACAAAATTATCTTATTTACCCATCAGCATTCCCCCAGGGCTCTCGTACAGGTCCGTGTCACCCAATTACACGGCGACACAACATAACTTATCCTCCAAAAAAGATGTCCCAGTACCAACGGATTTTGGGCTTCAATATAAGGACTTACCACTTGTCACTGAAGATGGTGTTACTTTACGGTGCTATCTCCTCATGCAACGGACAGAGATAAGCAATAGTCACGGTCCACGCATCGAATACACAGACCAGGAGACGGACGAAGAGGTGCGCTACTCCTATTCCCCCGCGGCCATCCATTACTTATTACACACTTGGAAGTTTGCATCCAAGAGACCAACAATCTTAATGTTCCACGGCAATGGTGGAAACCACGGTCATCGGATACCTCTCGCAAGAGTATTCTTCGTGAAAATGCGCTGCAATGTACTTATGCTCTCATACCGCGGGTGCGTTCTCTGTCTTTTCGAACAACCTGACATCCCTATCTCATTTCTACCGACAGATATGGTCATTCCGAGGGTTCTCCATCAGAAACAGGCGAGGCTCCATTATCTAGTCACTGTCTCCTTTCGCTCATTGCACTTCACAGGCTTACGTATAGATGCTCAAACTGCACTTGACTATGTCACGTCGCACCCATACCTGCGAAATTCGCCCGTTGTAATTATGTTCGACACAACTCCCCAAAGATCTAACTGACTTACTCTCGTGTTGAGATCATTTATGGCCAATCTATCGGGGGTGCGGTTGCGATCGACCTTGCAAGTCGGAACCCATCATCAAAGGTTACTATGTTCGAATTTTAATTTCATGAAGCTCGTTAATTTAACGACAAGCAGATCACCGCATTAATCCTGGAGAACACGTTCACAAACCTTCCACGTCTCGTACCTCAAGCTCTTCCTCTTCTCGGTCCTTTTGCATTTCTTTGCCATCAAAAGTGGGACTCGGTGGCCAAAATACCACTCATACCCCGGTCGACACCAATTTTGATGCTGAGCGGCGTTCTGGACGAAGTTGTTCCACGCGAGCACATGCAAGAGTTATGGCAGATTGCCTCGCGTCGCCAGGGCAGCAAACTCAGTGACATGTCCGTCATATCGGAAATTGGCAATGGGAAGTCGAAATTCGTTGAATTTGAGGCAGGGCATCACAGTGCGTTATTTTGCCGTTCTGACAGATTGTTGGGTTACGATGATTCTTAGATGATACATGCGTCCAACAAGGGTATTGGACCGCCGTCGCTGACTTCATGACAAGTTTGAGTCGTTAGTGGGTGTTCCTGTTCTCTCTGAGCGGACAGTTCTTTTCTTCTCTTTCGTTTCCCTATCCCTTCACATACATGCAATGTCCATTATCATACATCATTACAACATTCGTGGAGATCAACTAGTTTTAGTTGACCTCTTAGACGATCGCCGTTGTAGCAGGCAAAGTAAACTAAAGGATCCCATAGTTTCATCCTTCATAACGATATGCCACCATTGCCTCTATCCGGTGGACATCAGTGCTGAAGCTTCGCAACTTCACTTGCTGACTCTTGCTCGCTTCTATCGCCAGCGGATCTGTATCAACCCACTCATCGGCGGGCACGTCAGCGGAATCATGAGTGTATGCAAGGATATTGAAGACGGTCGGCGTGTCGATAATTGGGAGGAATGTGACTGTCGATACGATTTGTTTGAGAATATAGCGAATCTCGGCTTGGATCTCTGATTCGGGTTTCGCGAGTTGGCTTTGAACAGCAGGAAGAGTCAACCATGGAATGGGCCATGATGAATAGCTGCGAGACTTACGGTTCTGCAGAATCAGCTGGTTGGTCGACGAGGTTGACATCGAACACCCATCGCTCAAGTGGGAGCCTGGTGTCTTTTGATATGATGGCAAGCACGAGCTGCGTTACCGACCCAGTAAGTAGCCACTCTGAGATCTAAATTAGCGGAGGCGTAAGGGATCGCGTGGCACGCACTATTGACTTGCTTCAGTATCCTTAAAATCGGAAGTAAGTACGCGAAAGTCGAGATGAAACGAAAGGCACCTGTCAAGGTAGTTCTCCAGTGCCAAGTCCTGAGTGACAAGTACAGTCTGTCCATACTTCTTGACCATGTGGAAGTCATCGGATGGGTATACTCCACGTTGAAAGAGAATCCTGTGCCAGCCAAAGGAAATCATGAAGAAGTGGCTCTATGTTGACGGTGACCCGTAACGTACGTGTTGGCTGCATACTTGAAAAACTCTGTGACGAGATTCGTGGAACCTTTCAGAGTAATGGCCTGTCGAGTTGGCGCCTGGGATGTTGCCATGGTGGATAATATTTTTGAATAACTGTAATGGAGAGGAAGAACAAATTCAAAAGCGTGTTTTGTGACGCGAACGAATCACGTGTGATTGTTTATTTCTAAAGCTTTGCCAAACAAATGCAGAATTGTAACATTGTAGTTTTTCGTCAACGCCGCTGAAAAAAAAACCCATGGATTGACTGTCATCAATCAACCTAGGATCCCGCAACCAGCTTTTGTCAGGATATGGCAAATGTGGCAGTTCAGTTGTGCACGGGAGCGACACTCAAATCAATGAGTAGTGATAGTGTGGCTAAGTGTGCTGAACATTGGAGACTGGAGCGATTATCTACACTGAGCTGTGTCAATCTTCAAGCTTCAAGTCTTCCTTCACTCGCCACAACAACCTCACTCTTGGAAAAATGGATCCGCAATAGTAAACCCAAGGCAAGTCCTCAAGGCCTCATCATTCAGCCCACTCTCTTCCAACCCTTGTTTCTTCACTTCACAATCCGCTTCTGTCTCTCTGACACGATAGTAATAGGATACTGTCGACTTGGGATCTTCCCTCCGTCTTCAAGCTAGCACAATAACTGACTGCACGCCTCAAGGATAGTCGGTACAAACAGCCCACATATATCGATTCATGTTCCTCTCTCCGAACCAGCAATTGAGGTCAATCATGAGGTCTTCGTTCGCCAAATGCTGATGTTCCCGTCCCTACTTCTTGAACCAAGTACGCACATGCTCGAAGCTTAAACACCCAACCGGCGATTTTGAACGCCATCGCGACTAGTGGATTAACGCATAGAAAAGGGCAGTTTGAACGTACCGTCAGTCAGAAAGGGATGTTCGACTTGGATTTTGTTTCCAGCTGCAACTTGTGAACCTCAAAGATATTTGGAGAAAACTACTGAGTACTTACTGCATAGCGTGACGATCAATCAAACTCAGACGCGTGTTCTGTGACACCAATGGATCACGTGGAATTGTTAAGTATATGTATGACAGATCATCCCAAAGGAACATTTGGCAGTCACTGGCACTTCGCATCGCATACCTATCGCCAAAATCCGATTTTAACAAACCAACAATGCATGAAGCAGACCCTACCTCCCAATCTAATTATCTGGAGATCGCTACGAAGCACATCACCTTTGAATGGAAAGTTGATTTTGATAACAAAGTCATCGCAGGCACCGCAACCCATGATCTGGTTGCAAAGGTTGATGGAGTCTCAGAGGTGATGTGAGAATGGTTTTATCTTAATGGAAAAGGTGTTTGAGCTGCCTCAGTTTTGATACATCCTATCTCCATATCGAAGGGGTAAAAGTCGAGGGAGATACGATCCATGACGTACGCTCTGCGTCTGCTTGATGTCCTATTTTTCTAAGCTTGTATTATTATCTGCAGTTCATACTTGGTCCCAAGCATGAAGTAATGGGAGCTGCGCTGCACGTCCCTCTTCCTCAAACTGTGAGTGTAGGCTCGACTATCTCAGTCGAGATCAAGTACAGCACAACTGCGAATGGCACAGCCCTGCAATTCCTCGAGAAAGAGTAGGCTCCCAGTTGCTATTCCTCGCTCGCTCCCGTGAATGCTCTGCCAGACAGACCCAAGGAAAAGCCTTCCCATTCCTGTTTAGCCAATGCCAGCCCATTTATGCGCGAGACCTCGCACCTGTACAAGGTGAGTTACTTGGTGTAAATTCAAATATTGAATATTCGGTTGGACAAGGCTTACCGCACGGAATATTCATTAGATACTCCGTCTGTGAAGCTGGTGAGCACTATTGTCCACTAGTTTTCATAGGGTTTCTCGTCCTGAACGCGGACTACTAGACGTACAGCGCTAGTGTTCGCTCTGTGCTTCCCGTGCTTCTGTCCGCGAGACGTGTTTCTCCACCGTCCGATGGTCCAGCTCATGATGGCAAGGTCATTTGGAAGGATGAAGTTATATACAAGTACGACCAGGCATGTTTCACTAGTCTAGCATCACTGCTCCCCTCTGTAACGGACATTGACGTCTTCAGCCAACCCCAATTCCATCATACCTTATCGCAATCGCTGCAG
This sequence comes from Rhizopogon vesiculosus, assembly GCA_001882365.1. Classification (NCBI taxonomy): domain Eukaryota; kingdom Fungi; phylum Basidiomycota; class Agaricomycetes; order Boletales; family Rhizopogonaceae; genus Rhizopogon; species Rhizopogon vesiculosus. Next base: position 79,221 of record LVVM01004023.1, on the reverse strand, counting down.
GGAATCTGGAGTACCAGCCGTTCCAAGTTCCTGAAGGAAAACAATGGACTTCTGGAGTTTGGTCTGAACCTGAGCTCATGGCCGATTCGTTTTGGGAGTTCAGTCGGGATACCGCCAGGTAAATGTCCTCGAGTTTCGACTCACAAAAGTGAGTTCATTGTACGACAGTTTCCTAGCGGCTGCAGAAAATCTTGCCGGGCAGTACCGGTTTGGGGTTTATGATCTCCTCGTTCTTCCGCCATCTTTTCCTTATGGAGGCATGGTAGTTATACATTGTTCAACTCGACAATCCTTTCAATGCTCATCGATCATCAGGAAAATCCATGTTTGACCTTTGTGACACCCAGTGAGCATATTATGTTTCCGTATCAGAGTCCTGATCCCTTTCAGCCCTTCTTGCTGGAGATAGGTCTCTGACTGGCGTGATTGTCCATGAACTCACGCATTCATGGTTTGGGAATGGCATTACGTCGGTTTCATCTGGCTTCCTTTTTGTGAATCTACTGAGGCCACTCTAGGCATGCCCACGCTTCTCATTTCTGGCTTAATGAAGGCTGGACAACATATATTGAACGCGTGCTGCTACACATTATACACTCACCTGCTCACCGCGGCCTATCTTCTGTGATCGGATACAAAGCACTCTTGGATTCCCTTGCGCTCTTCAAAGACAAGCCCAAATACCAAAAGCTAGTTATCGACTTTGATTATGGAGAGAATCCGGATTCTGCCTACAGTCGCGTACCCTACGACAAAGGCGCAAATTTCCTGTTGCACATTGGTATGTTACACCTAATTCATGAAACTACGCATCTACTAGACTGTCCTAGAGCGCACACTTGGTGGCCTTGATGTCTTTCTCCCTTATGTCAAGGACTACATCGCCACTTACATGGGTCACAGCATCACCACAGAAACGTGGAAGAACCACCTCTATGCCTACTTCGAGGAGAATGGCGGTGAGGATAAAATTAAAGCATTGGACAGTATTAACTGGGATGTAAGCCTAGTCAACTGATAAATGTAGAAAGAGATTCGCTGAAACTTACCGACAGGCATGGCTTCATGAGGGTGGACTAGACTTACCTGTCAGGATGGAATATGATCTGACTCTGGTGAATGCTGCATACGCGCTTGCCGATCGGTGGTACGAGTCACGCCTCATTACGGACCCTTCGAAGCTGGATTTCAGGGCTTCTGATTTGGATAGTCTGGATGGTAATCAAAGAGGTGCGCGTCAACATCGGTTTGTTATTTCTGTCAGTTGGATAAGTGAGGTTGCAGCTGTCTTCCTCGAACGACTGGAGGACTACAGTGAACCTCTTCCTGCGGGCCACCTTTTCCATTTCGATCAACTGTACAGCTTCTCGACAACTCCTAGCACCGAAATTCGGTTCAGGTTCTATAACATAGTGCTTAAATCCGAGGCAGCAACACATTTCGTTCAAGCTGCAGCAAACTGGGTTATTGGGATGGATGACACAGGTGTCATCAAAGGCCGCATGAAGTTTTGCAGACCTGTGTTTAGAGCGATATACAAGGTCGACCCCGGCCTTGCTAGATCAACGTTCAGCCAGGCTCGGACGCAGTTTCATCCAATTGCGCAGAATCTTATTGCGCAGGTATGCATCCCGCTAACTCTGTTTGCGTGTGCTGACTCGTAATGGATCAGGACATTGGGCTGGATTGAAGTTAGCAAGCCAACGAACAGCACAAAAACATACTATGTTACTACCATGGTTGCCTATGTAGTGTTCTAGTTGTATCTACAAATATTTTAGATCGCTGGAGTAGAAGCAGAGTGCCACCCAAACTTGGTGACGTGGTGCATGGACTTGGCATGGACGAGAGCCTATTCGGACCCCGAGTGTCGTGACAGTCGCACATGATTTTGCCGAGTCGGGAGTCTCATCGTAGTAACCGACGACTGTTACTGAACACTCCCAACCGTTAACCACCTTTATTTCTCTTCCTTTGACGTGGCGTCCATGGGGCTCCCTGGCTGGAAATTTTCGCTCTCGTACGAATGGTTTGGTGTCCCAGTTCCTTTCGACCCAGCCTGTAAGCTTGTGACATCTCCATTTTTTTCTCCTCTCGTTCTCGGCGCTCTTCGTCTGCTGCTTGCAGTGTATTCGCTCATTACAACAATTACCGTCCTTGTTTTTGAGTCTGTTCGTTACCACGATGCTAGTGGGTAAGTGAATCACCAGACTCGGTGTGGCTCATCATCTGATTTAGACATGTTTCGGTCTTGATCGCCCAGATTTTTGTCATACTTCACTGATCTCAGTTACATCGGCCTCGTTGCCTACTTCTGGGCGTCTAGCATCCAAACCATCGCATTTGCTTTGCGCGGACAGAAGACACACCCTTTACAATCATGGCCACGGATTCTACAGTTCTTGCATGTCCTCCTGTACACCACGATCACCGTTTTTCGTGAGTCTTACTTCTTCTTTCTCAATTTCTCTGAACAATTTCCCGCAGCTATCATCGTGACTATTGTCTTTTGGTCCCTACTCTCTTCTTCAGCGACGTTTGCGACGCAGTACTCTGGTGCGAACAACGTTCATTTATATCACCTGTCAAAGTTTCTTATGAACGATCACTCTTAGCTTGGTCTAATATATCCCAGCATGCCATGAATAGTTGTTTCGCTCTATTCGAGATACTCCTGACGAATGTAGGGCCAAGTCCGTGGACCCACATGATGCCAGGTTTCCTCCTCCTTGCGTGCTACCTCGGCGTTGCTTACGTAACTTATGCAACACAAGGATTCTACAGTATGTTCATGTTTGCATGGATTATAACAGCGCTAATGACCACTATTAGCTTACAGTTTCTTGGATCCGTCAAAGGAGCACGGATTTTTAGCCGTTTACATCATCGGCATTGCAGTTGGTTATTGCATTGTCTTCACGATCGTTAAGGGGATCTGCTCGTTGCGGTGTCGTTTGGTCGCGCGTTACGGTCTGGACTCTTCTGAACAAGTACCACCCGAAGCTCTGGAACAGTGGGAACATGTTGACGTTGAACAGCCGAAGGAGTCGACCACATCTGAGGCCTAAATATAAGATCCGCTTATTATCCTCATGTTTCAGGATGAGCTGGTTTTATTGGCAGCTGATCTATAGCAATGGACTACCCATGGGACATCATATCCGTCCTTCCAGTATCATATCCGTTATGTATTATTATATGATTAGTCATTGAAGCTTCTTTTCTCAAGGGGATTTTTACGCTCATAGATGCTCCTTGGTACTTGGCCCACACACTCGCTAAAACTCGATTCCGCACGGGATAACAGTCACCCGATTGTTCTACTGTCCTCCTGATTACGGAAAGCACTCGTCCTAAATTCCCGTGTTCTTGTGTCAAGTCACGGTCACCTGATTCGACGTTGCTTCCATGCGCGAGCTTTCCCAGTTGTCGACGTGAATGTCGTCCTCGTGATCACATTCACCTGCGCATGAGCGGACCGTCGTGGCGTTAGGTGTGGGCGGGTTTCCGCTCGTCAAGGTCATCGCTGACCCTGTGATTGCTAACTTGCGCAATATAAGATGCCCCGTAAACTTGACAAGTCAGTACTTACCGCCTCATGATTTTCCTGCAGTGTCTGCTCAGTTATATGCTATTGGCGCTCGCCAGGCCATCCTGGGCAGCTGGCGTCGCCCCCGGCCAGATCAAAAACTTCGTCACTTTCGGTGACTCCTACACTGATTCCTCCTACTACCCTACTGCGGATGGAGGGTATGCTTGGCCCACGTGGGCGGCGATGTATGGTAACTTCAGTCTTTATGGTTTCGCTCGTTCCGGCGCAACATGCTCGAACATACTTACATACAGACCCTACCCTCCGATCCTGGGTGAGCAGGCTCCTGTGGCATTTAATGTCGTGTTGATTGCAGTGACTGTCCAGGTTGGCAAATCCCGGCTTATATGAATGAGACGAGAAATGGCACGCTGGAATTGAACCCCGAAGAGACCATGTATACCATCTGGATTGGAACCAATGACCTTGGTGCCAATGCGCTGCTTACCGGAAGCGATGCGCCCACTACGTCAATTGTCGAGGTTAGGCAATGCGCCATCGATGTCATGAACAAGTTGTACGAGAGCGGTGCTAGGAACTTCATCATGCAGAACGTGAGTATATGATCATTCGGCCATTGCGTCTTAAGCTCAACACGCACCTATAGATCCTGCCCCTTGACCTGACTATCCTGTACTCTAACTATTCGTACCCCAACCGGTATTGGTATGCGGAGCGCAACACAACCGAATGGAACGTGTTTATGAAGGAGCTGGTACGCGCTGGGAATGAAATCACGTCGCTCATGCTGGAGGCGGCTATTCCTAAGCTGCCTGGTGCCCATATTGGTTTGTAAACTTTACAATTCGATTCAAAGAAGTAGCTTACGCATATTAATGCAGCATCCTTCGATTCCTACGGACTTTTCACCGACATGTACAATAACCCTCAGAACTACCTCAATGGCACAGCGCCATACAGTGTAACAAGCTGCATCAACTCATGTGTGTACACATTGGATAACGCGACCGCATCAACCTGTACTGTCGCCACTGGTACTGACGCGGACAGCTTCCTGTGGTGAGTTTAATGATCAGTTCAGATATAGCGATCTAGAACTCATCCCTCCTTAGGTATGATGAACTTCATCCATCGCAGCAGTCCGACAGAATTGTTGCTCGGGAGATAACTGCAGTGATGAAGGGAGAGTACAACCAATGGACGACATGGCTGAGCTAAGTCATACTTGCAAAGTACATATTCAAACTAGTACACAGTTTTTAGAACCGGGACCGGGTTAGTTTGATAGTACCTGGATAGAACTGGATACATTCCTTACTCATCGGCGTGACAAGGGCGATAGAGCTTATCGATAGCCAAGATGTGGAGTTCGTGTCATCTGACAGAACACAAGACCTCGACTTTATCAAGAATTGCTCATTGGGAGCCTGAGATAAAATGAGAACAAACCCAACTAAAGCACGACTTGCAAAGGCCAGAGTTCCTAAGGATAACTGCTACCCCTACTACATGACTCTAAGCGCTTTGGGCTACACAGTGGGCGCAACGTTTGCCCTCGTCATTTGGGTAATAGGACATCGCTCGCGCGAGAATAAGTCCCAATCGCTACCACCTGGTCCACCACCAAAGCCATTTATAGGGAATTATTTTGACGTCTCCAAGACGGAGGCATGGAAAACATTCTCGCAATGGAGAGAACTTTACGGTCTGTGCTAAAGCGTCTACTCTTCAAGTTGCACTCAATGGTTTAAACAGGCAACCTCGTATACGTGAACTACCTCGGGAACAAACTTCTCATCTTGAACGACATGGAAAGTATACGTGAACTCCTTGAGAAGAGATCACAAAAGTATTCCGATAGGTCATCTTTTGTGATGGCCAAATACATGGGGATCGAGAAAGTGAGCACATGTGTGGCTTGTAACCGGATACAAACCGAATTTGGACAGAATATAGCGTTCGCTCCCTATGGTCCACATTGGAGGCAAGGTCGGAAGCTCATACATGGAACCATTAATCAGGAAGTGGTTCAGAAGTATTATTCACTGCAGGAGGATATTTCCGCCAAACTTTTGCGGAATTTGGTGGAACAACCTTCAGAAGTCATGAAACACTTGCACACGTGAGACCAGTTGACAGCTCATGTGTATTTTCCTCACTTGGCATTACCAAGGGCTACAGCTCAAATCCTTGCGTCTGTAACCTATGGATTCTCTATCGACGCCCCAGGTAATACAGTGAGTTGGCCCCTTGTCATTCACTCGTCATCCATTCGAACCCAGTCCCACAGTCCCTCGATGAATTCGCCGAAACGGAGCGGATGGTGCTGAAAGGCGTGGTTCCTGGGGCCTATTTTGTTGATATGATTCCTAAGTGCAAGTCAGCGATTCATACTGAGGATGGCTAAGCTGAAGGCGGTTGTAGTATGGTACCTGCCATCGTGGTTCC